>VYXB01000742.1:0-29652 GCA_013397135.1 Pachyramphus minor | reverse complement strand
ATCAGGAACAGTGTGGCAAGCAGGAGCAGGGAAGTGATTCTGCCTCTGTACTCAGCACTGGTGAGGCCACACCTGGAGTGCTGTGTCCAGTTCTGGACCCCTCAGTTCAGGAAGGACATTGAGGTGCTGGAACGGGTCCAGAGAAGAGCGACCAGGCTGGTGAAGGGGCTTGAACACAAGCCCTATGAGAAGAGGTTGAGGGAGATTGGGTTGTTTAACCTGGAGAAGAGAAGGCTTAGGGGAGACCTCATCACTTTCTACAACAAGGAGGTTGTAGCCAGGTGGGGGTTGGTCTCTTCTCCCAGGCAACCAACAGAAAGACAAGAGGCCACGGTCTTAAGCTGTGCCAGTGGAGGTTTAGGTTAGATATCAGGAGGAAGTTCTTTACAGAGAGGGTAATCAGGCACTGGAATAGACTGCCCAGGGAGGTGGTGGATTCTTTGTCCCTGGAGGTGTTCAAGAAAAGACTGGATGTGGCACTTAGTGCCATGGTAGTGGTAGTGGATCAAGGGTTGGACTTGATGATCTTGGAGGTCCTTTCCAACCCATCTTATTCTATGATTCTATGATTCTATGATACTTTGTGGTGTCTTGTACTAGTGTGAGAGACTCAAACACCTTAAAAGACTTTTTTCAATATACACAATTCTGTCATTGTGTTGGGGACATGGATTAACAGTGGAATTGGCAGTGCTAGATTAATGGCTGGACTTGATCTTCGAGATCTTTTCCAACCCACATGATTTTGTGATTCTATGAGTCTCCTGGTAATATGACTGTTGGCAAATAAGAACCAACCAACATTAAGATCTAGCTGCAGTTATTGGAGTCACAACCTTTACTTGATTGCTGCTGGAAATTGGTAGGTAGACTCTATGGTCTTTCTGGTGTCAAGGAATTGCCAAACCTGATCCAAAGGAGACCGCTGAATAGCAACTGGATGACATGAATCAGCGACCCTCCTTTCAGTTCTGCAATGTAGATTTGTAAGCTCCATCCATTTAACTGCATATTTTAAGCTCTTCTTCAAACCCCCAGGCTATAGAAAATTCATGTGTAAATCTCATAGAAGAACCTTTCCTGGAACTTCTTAATTTTCTCTAGCATGGAATGTATTCTGAGAATAAGTAATTTATAGCAACATATTCCTTTGGGGGCAAATCTAAAATGAGAAGAGTCATGGGAAAAGTGAATATAAAGTGAAAGTGAAATATTTTGAATCTCAGCCGAGATTCCTTATGGATTTGATCCCAACGTAATTTTTAATATTTGGGCAAAAGGTAATCTATGTGTGTCTAGTAGAAAAATGGATTTAAGAGGGTGAAGGTTGGAAGGTTATTTTTTCCTTAAGCAGCTTCATTCAATGAGGATTCATCTACAAGTCAGAATAGAGTCCTGACTATATTCCTTGATACTCTAGGCTTTGGACAGATATTAATATATGTATATTCCTTATTTGACTTCTGAAGTAAAAATAAAAGTATAGATGAAGATATTTTCTGTCAGTAGTCTTTCACAAAAGTTGTTTTTCAGTGATGTTAAAGTTATAATGTTTATTTAATGGTGTTACTTTCACAGCCACACATGTAGTGCAAGTTTTAACTGTGATAGCAACAAGGTTGTAAATATCTTTATAGCATGAGTGAAAATAAGCTAATATCTATTGCAGCGTGCTTAGCTGTAGGAAAGTGAGTAGTAAAATAGTCATTCAAATAAAAAGAAGGTTTGTTTTTTTTTAATAATTGACAAATTGCCATTGTTTTATTCTTCATCATTTGCTTTCCCCACCTAGAAGGTGCGAAATGAGTAGCACTTTTTACCTCTAGATTGTAAGAATAAGAATTTTGCAAATTACAAAAAATGCCTGGCAACCATGAACTGACTATTTTTGAAACTGCTAAAATGTTCTTTATGGACTGTTAAAAGCTTGACAAAAATTACTATTGCACACTTCATTTCTTTTAAAGTGGATGACACAGTATTTGTCCAGGGTTGAGACTGAACTGGGAAATACTGAAAAGTATAAGAAAGACAACACAGTCATTGGTTGCAGGCAGCACAGCTTCATGAGAGGAAAGTCCTGCTTATCAAACCTGATTTCCTTTTACGACAAGGTAACCCACTTAGTTGATCAAGGGAAGCCAACTGATGTAATCTTTTTGGATTTCAGTAAAACTTTTGATCCTGTCTCTCACAGGAACTTTCTGGACAAAATTTCCAGCACAACTGGATAAAACCTCAAGTGGTGGGTGAGCAATTGGCTAATGGGTTGAGCAGAGAGGGTAATAGTGAATGGGGTAACATCAGACTGGTGACCTGTCACTAGTGGGGTTCCACAGGGCTCCATCTCAGGACCTGTGCTCTTCAGCATCTTCAGATATTACTTGGATGCAAGACTTGATGGCATGCTAAGCAAGTTTGAGGATGACGCAGGAGTGGGAGGAGGTGTTGACTCCCCGGAAGGCAGGGAGGCCCTGCAGAGAGACCTGGACAAATTAGAGGACCGGGCAATCACCAACCACATGAAGTTCAACAAGTGAAAGTACCAGATTCTGCACCTGGGATGGGGCAACTTCAGGTGTACACTGGGGAATGAAAGGCTGGAGAGCAGAACCATGGAAAGGGACCCTGGGCATCCTGGTCAGTGGCAAGTTGAATGTGAGTCAGCACTGCCCTGGCAGCCGGGAGGGCCAAGCATGTCCTGGGGGGCATCAAACAAAGCATCACCAGCTGGTCAAGGGAAGGGATTGTCCCTCTCTGATCTGCACTGGTGTGGACCCACCTTGAATACTGTGTGAAGTTTTGGGCACTGCAATATAAGAAAGATATTTAATATAATGCTGTGTGAGGAGCAGCTGAGGTCATTTGTTCTGTTCAGCCTGGAGAAGAGGAGACTGAGGGGAGACCTCATTTCAGTCACAACTTCTTTGTGAGGGGAAGAGCAGGTACTGATCTCTTCTCTATGGTGACCAGTAAAGGGACCTGAGGGAATGGCCTGAAGTTGAGTCAGGGTGGTCCTGTGGGAGCTAGGAGCTTGATGATCCTTACCAAATAACCCTTTTCTCCTATTATTGCACACATCCTAGGGAAAGGATTCAGATATGGGCAGCAAGATAGATTTTTTTATTATCACATTTTCTTCTTAGTCCCTTGACTTAGAATTAGTAAAATCTGATTTTTGTCTACAATTTGTTATTATGAAGAGATTGTATAAATACAAATTGATGGATTGAGACCCACTCCTGCAGCCATGCCCCCATAACAGCAAGGGCAGAGGCAGCAGCAAATAACAGACTGAACCCTACAGCCTTGATCATCTCTCTGCTGCTATTGTCACAGCTCTGGTGCAGTAATAAAACCAGGTTTGAGAGCAGCAGTGGGGGCTGGAAGAGGGAAAGGGTTTCAAGTCTGAGAATAAGTTTGTATTTGTCCTTTTGTATTATTTCTTGCATGAATAAGACTGAGACATAACTGGAGGATCTGTCAGGGATCATAAGCTGATCTGTTTTTCGGTGAGCTTAGAGGGACTTTGTTTCTGCTTAGTGAATAGTGGCATGCCCTAAAAATCATCAATTGCTAAGTCACAGGCCTACAAGTAGATGGGATTAGCTTTGATTCAGTGTTTCCCTGTGATGCCATAGCTCAGTGTAATGGAACACTGTTGGTTCTACTTTCCTTGATGATGTTCCCTCTGTGACATGAAGGTCTTCACTGATGGGGAAACAATGTCTTTTTGCTGCTTGGCAGTAAGAGGTTGTCCTGTGTGTGGTCCTTCATAGTCTTCTTCCTGCCAACTGTGGTAGGTTTTGTATTTTCAAAAGAGGGATTTGTTCTTTTGACTGATTCTTCATTGTGTAGCTTCTCTGTATTGTTCCTTCCTCAGCTTATTGCTCATTCTCACGTATTCAAATCTTTGCTTCTTTGGGGGAAGAGTGACATATAGCCCTTTTTTAAATTTTTTTCGTTGCTTCTACAACTTGCTGTATTCTAAACAAATCAGATGTTGTGCAACTAGATATCTCACATCTCTGTGAGGCATAGCCAGCGAGTATGCTTCCATAACCTTGTCTTTCATGCAGCCAAGCATGCCACCAAAGCAAGGGAAGTGATGTGAGGCATATGCAAAAGGCCTCTTCTGGCTGTAGAAAATTCCTGCAAATCCTACATATGCTGTGGTCACTGATCATGGGGCCTATTCATATGCCAGAGTGATTCACAGCTGCCAAAATGGGAATAAAATGTAATTTCTGTTGACTTATTTTTCCAGTAACTCAGTCAACTGTATGAGAAAGTCTTACGAAACTTAATTGTGACTCAAGCCTCAGTTCAAGAACAGCATTTAATTGGTTTCTCTGGGACTTCAAAAATATTTCCTGCAGTTAATTGTTGAAATGCGGACAAATGCTATAGGATTTCCTGAACTTGTTCTAGAAGGTGTGCAGACATAAATAATCCCACAGCTTGTGCCATTCTCTAATATTTCTTCATATATTTACATCTTTCTTTTTATACTTTCGCATCTGGAAAAATATTGGTTTTCTCTTTTTCTCTGGTTGGATGCAGCTTTTCCATACATGGGTCAAATATAAAACAGGTGGCCTCTTCTTTCCAAAGACAAACTGGAATTCTGGTTAAAACAACTGGAGAAGAGTCCTGCACAATACACTGAGGCAGCTTTCCACAAACCATCAGGAAGTGCTCCAAGAGAAGCACTGAAGGAATGTGGATCAGCTTGAAAATCCCTCTGATATTATCACTGGATACGGTGTCTGTCTTCTTTTCCATCTTAAACAGTTGTGATGCCATTAAAAGTCAGTGTGCTTCCCAGCAGAAGTGGTTGTGTTTCAGAAATGAGAGAAACAATCACTGTGTGCAGTTGGCAGATGAGTTTCTAATGTGCTCGGGGATTCTTTTCCATGATGTAAATTCAAATTACATCTCATCATGTGCCTTGTTAAAGAACAGAATATGTCACAATAGAGAAAGAGAAGACCAGGGGCAGATTGTGATCCTGTTGGTAATTACATAAGTCTAGACTATTTCACCATCATTTTTTATCTTAGGATGAATGAGAGCAGGATAGGGGGTCTATTGGTGAAGAAAGCTAACGAAGAAACTTCCCATACTTATATTAGACAATTTATGAGATAGCAGTTCTTATATTTCAAGTGATTTAAACATTAGAGTGTGGCCTTAAGCAGCTGGTCTGCAAAGGCCTTAGCAGAGGACATTGCGTTTGAAGGCCTGAGACCATGACTGTAGAATAGAGAGGGCACGTAGAGAGGCCTGAGATCGTTTCCATGACAACAGAGCCTGCATTAGCAGAGGAGTGAGACCATGCCTGAGAGAGCAGAGAGATGCGTAGATATTTAGGTATGCATTAATTGTGTTTATGTTAAACTTAGGATGTAGATTACATTAGTTACCATGTAACTATCTGTCGCACCCTCATTAAAAAGCAAAACTTCCTCAGACAGAACTCACCAATGAAAAAGGTGTTAATGTGCTTTACGTAATAAATATCCAATCATCAAGTGACACAGTTACACAGTTAACTTTCATATTAATGTTGATGCCTGTTTGAAAATAAAGCTTCTTCCCTTTCATGTACTTTGTGTGACATCACTTTGTCATTGTTCCTACTGGCAACCCCAACATACCTGCTGTAACACTACAGCAAAGCAAATATGTAAACACAAATATTGTAAATAAGTCACAAAATGTCATGATTTCTGTTCGTAGAATCATAGAATGCTTTGGGTTGGAAGGGACCTTAAAGATTTACAGAATGACAGAATGTTCTGAGTTGCAAGGGAACCACAAGGATCATTGAGTCCAAGCCTTAATTAAATGGCCCATACAGGGGATTGAACTGCTGACCTTGGTGTTATTAGCACCAGATTTTAATCAACTGAACTAAGATTATATCATTCAACCCCCCTCCCATGGGTAAGGACACCTTCCACTAGATCAGGTTGCTGAAAGCCCCATCCAGCCTGGTCTTGAACTCTTCCAGGGCTGGGGCACCTACAGCCTCTCTGGGCTACCTGTTCTACTGCCTCACCACCCTCACAGTAAAGAGTCTCTTCCTAATATCTAATCTAAACCTTCCCTCTGTAAGTTTAATGCCATTTGCTCTTGTCCTCTCAGAACAAGCCCTTGTAAAAAGTCCCTCTCCATCTCTTTTGTAGGCTGCCTTTAGGTATTGGAATGCTGCAATGAGGTCACTCTGAAGCCTTCTTTTCTCCAGGCTGAACAATCCCAGATCAGCCCTTCTTCACAGGAGAGGTGTTTCATCCCTCTGATCAACTTGATGGCCCTACTGTCGACTCACTCCAACAGGTCGATGTCCTTTCTGTTCTGAGGACTCCAGAGCTGAATGCAGCACTCCAGGTGACATCTCATGAGAACAGCTGCCCATGCTACTTTTGATGCAGTCCAGGATATGAGTGGTTTTCTGGGTTGCAAGTGCACACTTACAGATCATGTCCAACTTTTGGTCCACAAGTCTGTCCAAGTGCATCTCATCACAGCTGCTTTTGATCTATTCATCCCCCAGCCTATATTGATGTTGCCCCAATCCAGGTCCATCACCTTGCACTTGGACTTGTTGAACCTCATGAGATTCCCGTGGTCCCAGTTCTTGAGCTTGTCTAGGTCACTCTGGATGGCATCCCATCCTTCAGATGTGTCAACAACACCTCTCAGTGTGGTGTCATAAGCAAATTTGCTGAGGGTATGCTTGGTCCCTCTGTCTATGTCATTAATGAAAATATTAAACTGGTACTGGTCACAATATGGACCCCTGAGGGACATGACTTGTCACCAGCGTCCATTGGGACACTTAGCCATTGACCACCATCCTCTGGATGCTACTGTCCAACCAATTCCTTATCCACTGAACAGTCCACACATCATATCCATATCTCTCCAATTTAGAGACAAGAATGCTATGGGGAATCATGTCAAAGGCCTTACAGAAGTCCAGATAAATAACTTCTGTAGCCCTTCCCTTGTCCATCCTTTTCAATCTGTTCCTTCCACTGTAAGTTGCACAGTGCTTTGTTTGTGAACTGTAAGGTTTCACAGTGGTTTGGGATCATCAGACAAGCACCAGGAACTGAATCGTGGGAGTAAGAGTCTGTCCAGGTTCTGACAATTCCATTACATCTCTAAACCCCTAGGCATAGGATCATGAAGGGAATTTACTTTCTTTAATCACTGGCCATGGTTGATGACCAAGGCAAAATATAACATTAATTGCCTTTTAATAAAAATGTTTAACATATGTTCCCAGAACATGGTTGTGAAATATAATCTGAACCAATATTCCAAGTAATAAGGAGTGATGTAGAGATCTGAAGAAATGTCAGAATCTAAATCTAACTAAGTCCTTGGGGTGGATCAAAAATTGTAACGAGCACATGTTCCCTACAGCTCCTCCATAATTCTTTAGTCTTTCATTAATCATGTCTAGCTTTATTATCATATTTTTTAAAACCATAGTGTGCTTAAACAGAAAATATATAATAGACTTTTACATATGAGACTATATCATTGCTAAGCATGGAATTATGAGTTTGTTTGTTTGTGTCATCTTGGGAATGAATGTGTCACTTCCTCTGGGCATTTTGGTGGCATAAAGCCATTATATTGGCAGCAGCAATGACCCCTGGTGCTTTACAAAAGGATATGATAAAAACTTTCTTGTCATGCTGAAGTGGCAGGGGAATTTAGGTATGTTATCCAGAATGCAATTAATCAACTTGGAGCACAGCCAAGACAGTGAGACTAACAATGTGTTTAATCTTATGAAAAGATGGCATGGGATCTTTAATGACCATGTTTTGTCGGTATCTTGGATTTATAGTGTCTCTGAGAGACAGTTCTTGTGGTGCTGTTCTCAAAAGACATAATTAGAAAATCCAGAATTTTGCTGAATTTTGTTTCAGCTGGTCTTTTTTAGAGAGATGTGCATTTATTCTGTTTTATTTCTAATCTGTTCAATGCAGCCTTGTGGTGTCAGGGAGCTAGCCCTGGGAGGAAGCAGCTGGTCCGACCCCATGCCATCCATTGAGGGGAAGCTGTTTCCTTGGCAACAGAAATGATGAGAAACCAGAGAACGACTCTTTTCCAGCTCATGTTTCTTTTTTACTTGGTATTACAGGCACTCATTAGCTTCTGAGGAGGAATCAGATAGCTTCTATCAATCCAAACTAAAGCTAAGTGGAATGCTGTAAATGTCACCACATTTTCAAGATTCTCAAGGTTGTGAGCTTCTGAAGCCTGCTGCTATCAACACTAATTTTGTACTGAAAAGTATTAAACTAGGATTTTTTTCCCATTTGGGAATTTTTAACCACACTGTATCAAAACAAAGAAGTGAGGTAAAAGACTAAAAATTGATGCACTCACTTTGACTCATGCCTTGTGAAGAATGGCTTTATGTGTGCACGAATGCAGCTTAAAGGGAGTTTTTGTGACTCAGTTAGGGATATAGAGCTGGATATGGATATGGTGAAACGTATAACTACCTTCTTAGTAAAACTCCTGACACTTTGGATTTCCTTAGAAGAAAGAAGTTGAGAGACAAGAGAAGGAGGTGACAGCCAAGTTGGCATAGGAAGTAGGCAGCAAAGGCATGGTGGTGTTTTGATGCCTGTGCAAGTAAGACCTTTGAGTTTGACTAAACTGTGCCTCACGTAAACTTTCATCCAGGATACTGCCATTTGTCTGACATTTTGCAAATATTTTTTTTCCTTGAATGTCTAGTGAAAATGCCTTCATGAGTTGCAGGGCAATAATAAAGAGTCCAGAACTACTTGACATCAGGAAAGGGTCTCTGGATTTATTCTGCTTGGTGTAAGAAAAACCTCAATTTCTTGTTTTCTTGTGTTTCAGTTAATAAATACAGGTATGTGACACCAAAGCATGGAACTCAGGAATAACTAAAACAGTAATTCAGCAAAACATAAGCCATAGTTCTTATTTCAGATTACTACAAAATATTTGAGTTATTTAATTCGCTAGTTTATGAAGTTAAGAGTAATTTTTTTTCACCTCCAAGAATGCCATTGTCATAAAGGCTTTTTACGGCTTTGGAGACTCCCTGTCACCCTCCCAGAATAGCTGCTCCCTTGTCAGGAGGACTACCTGGCTGTGCATGGAACATGCTTTTTTCATGTTATAGCCACACCTTGCTAAAGCAGAAATGGTTGTTACTTTGTGTAATGATTTTGAGAGGAAATGATCTCCCTCCCCTTTTTACAAGTGGTGGAACTGTACTTACACCAGCCAAGGATGAGCCCTAAAGGAGCACTTGGAGTTCAGGTGTATGGGATTTCACTGGAAGTTACACAGTTAATAGGAAGTCTGAATATCGGTATTGCCAGAATATGACAATATAGTGTGACTGTCTGGTGGCAAATGCACAGGGATTTGGGCTTCAGCTGATGCAGTTTAGTGTGATTTTACAACCAGCTAGAGTGAGTTGCAGAACCTGAGGGACTAGTGTAAAAGAGGTTTTTCTGAGAGGAGCCTGGTTCAATTGCCCAGATCCAGTGCGTCTGGTTTGTGTGTGTCATAGATCAATGCACTTCTAAAATACATGAGGATGAATTTCTGCCGATTCCTGAGGCAGCTTAAAATTCTGGGAAGACTGTGAGATGTTGCTGACTGACCAGGTAGCATGAAATGCAGAGAATATGCACAGTTATCCAAAACTTAAAAATTAATCCTCCAAAGAAATTCTCCATTAATAAACTGAACAAACAGTTTATAGCTATTAATAGGCAGCATAAAGCTGTCATTTTTATAAAAACTTTTTTTTCAAAAGCTCTGTGCTTTTAAGCATTATTGTGATTACTAGCTATAAAACTTAGTAATGGTTATCATGTTGTCGTAGGCAGTGCAAATGCAGCACATTTTAATGTCTCAACAGTTACTGCTCTTGCAGATTCTCTGAGCAGACCACTGATCTTTAGTCTTTGGAGATGCATAAAGCCTGAGCTATGACATTTATTTATTTATTTTTGCTATGAAGTGTTAAGGGTATGGAATGAGTGTATATGAAAGGCTGCTTTATCTTGGATTGTAACATGACAAATTTTTAGGCAACATCAGGCTCAATTTATGTGAAACTAGAGCTCTTAAAGCCGGTATACCCTGATCTCCTCCGGAAAAGGTAGCATCCATCCTCCTGCCCAGCACGTAGTTTCACTGCAGTGTCATTTCATGAGGAGGCATTTTTCAAACTTATGCTTTTGATTGGAAGTGGCTCGGTAACAAAGAACAAATATCAATTAGCTGTATTCAGCAAGAGGCCACCTGTTGATGCTGGGTCAGAAAGAGCATGTTGTTAAGTAATGCTGTTGTTCATTACATCAGTTCATGTAGTCTGTAAAAACAGAAACAGCATTTGAACAAGGGAGAAAATTGTGCAAGAAAATTGGTCGAAGTCTGAGTAGCAATATGTTAAATATAAATATTAACCTTTTATCTCATGGCTGTGGTGCTTTTTTTCAGTGTAGTACAGGGTCTTCTCAGTAGTCTGTTGTTGCTTTGCTTTTGTTTTAAACTCCAGTATTTTAACACATACTTACCTGGGTGATGGGATAACACGATCTTCCCTCTCAAGTCCAAATATTCTTTTTCTTATACTTCCAGTAGCATCTCTAGAGAGGCAAGTCTGATGCTGGGGTTTTTTCCCTAAACTCTTCCTAGGGTTTTCCAAAAAAAGCTACCCCCCTACAAATGTGTTTGGTTAACTGCCCAGCACTGTTATGCTTGACTTGCAAACCATACCACCAAATTAAAGTTACACAAAAAAAACCTTTATGAAAATGCAAAAAAAATGTGTTACTTGAAACGATTCTAAATTCAGTGTTCTGATTGTACTTTAGAAATTCACTCTAGAACATTTTTTTTTTAATTATTATTTCAGGGCTATAATCTATTAGGCAGTGATCAAGGTGAATGGCTGAATGCAGCACAGTTGTTGTGAGACTGAAGGAGGTGAAGGTAATATGGTTGTGCATCTCATATTCAGTGGGGTTTTGGTGACAGAGGAAATCTGTTTTCCATTCTATCTATTCTTTGCAGGAACAGCTAGCCTGGTAAGGCATAGATTGTGTCTGTCTTTTTCTTTCTTAGAAATGGCTATACTCAAAACCTCAAAAATCCTAGCTTTTGGAAGAAGGTCAAAACTCAGTCCTCAGGGCCAAAATATGTTTCAGGACTGGAGGACATGCAGCCTCTGATCATCAGGTTTATCATACCTGGTCATTGTGGAAAGCTGGTTTAGGCCAGATGAGGAATGCTGGTGGAACTAGTCTCCTCTTTATGTTCATAACACTTCTTGAGGTCCCAGGCAGTTCAGCCTTTTCTACAAATCTGAGCTGTGATTTCACCAGTCATGGTAATGCTGAATGAGGACAATGAAACACAGTTTGTAAGTAAAAATCCACTACAAGGACGCCCTCAATTCCACCCTTATGTTGGAGTTGAAATAAATAGAATTGCAAAAAAAAAATTCAAGGATTCAATTTAAATATGGATCTGTCCACCAAAGTCCTACCTCAAGTGTAATCAAAGCTAAATATTTAAAACAGAACTGACCCAGCAAGCTATGGTGAATGTTGCCATGGTAGATATTAAATTCCACCCTGTATCTAGTACAGAAATATACAAAAAGTTGAAAAGGAACACCTGTACATCTTTCTAAGGGTTGAATACAACTCCAGTTCTACATGAAAAGGATTCAGTTGTCCCTTCCTTACATTTTTTTTTTTCCTGCTACAGAACTGCATTTACAAGATAGCTGTTCATTACATGTGCGCTTATACTGCAATGCAAGTTAAACAGTCCCTCTGATTTTGGGAACCCTCTGGGCATGAGACTCTTGCTTAAACTGCTTGAAGTCTCCATTGAAACAGCAACTGAGAGATGAAAGAAATCTCTAGAGGAATGTAGGAATGATGTGTAATGGGATGCAATTTGCCTAAACGCAATTGTACATGATGAATGTCACAGTACAGCTATCGGAAACTCTGCTTTGAACAGAGGAGGAGTCCTGAACTATTCCAGCCCCTAGCCCAGCTCTGAAAGGGGACTGGAGCCAAATCTGGCTTGCCAGGTGTAGTGGGTGGACCCTGGCTGGATGCCAGGTACCCACTAAAGCCACGCTCTCACTGCCCCTTGCAACTGTACAGAGGAGAGGAAAAAAAAAACGAACAAAGGATTCCTGAATTGAGGTAACAGCTGGTAGAGGTCAGTTACGGATCACCATCCTGGATAAAACAGACTCGAACTGGGGATGTTACTTAAATTTGTTACCAACAGGATCAGACTAAAAGAGTGAGAAGTAAAATAATCTTAAAAACACCTTCCCCCAACACCTCCTTTCTTCCATGTTCTCCCTCCTCCCACCCAGCAGTGCAGAGAGAGAGGGAATGGGGGTTATGATCACTTGTTGTTTCTGCTCAGAGAAAGGAGTCCTTCCCCTGCTCCTGTGGGGTCCCTCCCATAGGAGACAGTCCTTGATGGACCTCTCCAGCATGACTCCATCTCTCAGGCAGCAATTCTTCCCAAACTGCTCTCATTCCTCCATGGGGTGTGGTCCTTCATGAACGAGTTGTACCAGAGTAGGTCCTCCAAAGGGGCCACAAGTCCTACCCAGCAAAAACTTGTTCCAGTGTGGATTCCTCTCTCTGTGGGCTGTAGGTCTCCAGTAGCACCATTCTCCATCTTGGGCCTCCCACAGGGTCACAGACTCCTTCAGGCATCCACCTGCTCCATCATGGGCTCCTCCATGGGCTGCAGTGGGAGAACCTGACACACCAGGGTCTTCTCCACGGGCTGCAGGGACCTCAGCTCTGGCACCTGGAGCACCTCCTCCTCCTCCTTCTACACTGACCTTGGAGTCTACCTTGTTGTTCCCATGTTCTTATTCCACTCTTTCCTGGCTGGAATTCTCACCGTGCAATAAGTTTCACGGAGGTGTTACTGTCGCTTCTGAATGGTTTGGCCTTGGCCAGCGGCAGGAAACCCAACCTGGAGCCAGCTGGCACTGACTCACCGGAGCTTCCTCCAGAAGCCACCCCTATAGCCTTTCCCCACTCCTGTTACTGAAACCTAGCCACAGAAACACACTACACGAGGTCAAGAACCTTCACCAGAACATTAGTGGTTCAGAAATAGCACTGCCACCTGGAAGATGATGCAGACTGCCCTTGATGTTGGTTTATATGTGGGCAAGCTTAAGGCGAGGGAGAAATCTGGCATTTCCTTGTGGGAGGTGTTGAGCCAGAAAGAAATTGAACTAGGATTAACAAGTTCCTAGTGGGTGGAGGTGCACAGCACCTGCAGCTCTGTTAGCTTCCATTTGAAGCTCAACTTTTTGGAAACTCTCCATGCTATATCTCTTCCATGGAGATAGCGTTTCAAAAAATAGCATTAGAAAAAATGGAAACTATATAGGATGGGATTTTTGTTCTGGATTTGAGGAAGACCTTTCCTATGCATTTGGATATGGGTGTTTTTTTTGTTGCTGTTTTAGAAATTATTTGTAAATATATGGTATCTAATATGAAAATCTAAAAAAAACCAAACCAAAAACCCAGCACAGAGGTATTTGAATTGAAATGCAAATTTTGTTGCTTGAAATAAGACTGATTTTCAAAAAAAAAAGAGAAATCCCTCTTAGAGTTGTCTCATCTGCTGACACTTGTGATCATGAATTCTTTGATTCAATCCACATGAGACAGAGATGCTGTCTAATTACTGAGAAATTAATTTGAAAAGTAAAACTCATACCCTTTTTGCATACACTAAACACCCATCCTATCCTGCACAAATTAGCAAACTGTGTGTGCTCCCTATGGGTTCCCATAGGATAATTTACAGATACACATGAAATTATCCTTTTTGTATGTGTTTCTAACCCGTTTAAAAAGCTAGAAATGAAAATATAGCATCTACCCACATTTTAGGAGGTGGGTGTAGAGGAAGTTGAGTATATGAGAACCCTTTTTAAGCATCCAGTAGCTTGTGATGTTACATTTCTAGATCATATCTACTGAACTAGCCATAGGCTTACCTAAGCTCCCCAAGGAGCTTTGTGACTAATGTTTTGTACATATATATATTTATATAAACACTGCAGCCTCGTGCACAATCTGAATACTTTACACATTACCTCAGCCTGTTTTACCTTCGGTTTTAGTCTCCTAAATAATTACATTTTACTGGGTAAGGGGAGAATCCCTCAAGGTCATCTGATCAAATCCTCTCTTAATAAGGAAGGATTTTTTAATATACTGTATTTTCTAGTGCTTGTGCTTAGGTTTGTTTTGAACTTCTCAAATAATGAGGTTTCTACTGTCTGGTAGGAAAGATTATTTCATATAGTAATAGACCTTGCCAGTAGAAAGTTTTTATTTCTTGTTTCCTAAAGCTCTTTGTCACCTTTCAAACACTGTACTGAGACATATACTCTGATAAATGTCTTGAAACATCTTGAATCCCCATCTAAAGAAATGCATGAATTTCAGTAAGATGAGGATAGCAAATTATAGAAAATTGAATGAAGATGGAAAGATAAGGCTGAACAATGTCATAACATATTTTCTATTCATGTATTCATTTAAATGAAAAAAAGAGAACAATTTAGTTCTACTTCTGGCATAAACATATTCTCCCCTTTCCACTTATTTCTGATCAGAACTAAAGCAAGTGGATACTTAGCTGCTCAGAACTGGCTCTGACATTCATCCATGTTGAAAGAAAAACACCACACCTTCAAGTTCTTAAAGTCTATATGTCTTTATGAAATCCTTTGAATTGAATAAGATATATGCTATTAGACATATAGTTATTTGAGATTATGCCAGGAGGCACTTGTGCATCTTTTTTTATGGGCTAGCTTGAGCTAGCTTAAGAAACTTGATTTTGTAGGAGATAGAGGCCTACTCTTATTTATAACCAGTCTTCCCTAGAGAATTATAAAGCCACATTCACCTGTTGCTTTCAGTAATGTTGGGAATGTTATACTGTGACAGCTGGGGGGCATGAGAGGGTCACAAAATTATATCCTGGTGATATTATTTTTGTAAAGCTTTATACAAAATAGGGATTTTAACACTAATTCTATGATGAATTAATAGATATTATGGGGTCAGTTTGTATGTGTTGTTGGCATAATTGAAAGGAAAGAAACTGAGTGGAATTCAGATGAGAAATTTGAAAATGTGATATTGTTTAGGCTGCAATATCCCCAATTGTATCTTGTTTACCTTTCATAGGTCTGTGCTGGTCTATGTTGGCCACAGATCCATCAAGTTTAAAGGATTAGAAACAAGAACTGGGGAATGTACACTAAAGAAACAGTGCTCAAAGTGATGTTTCATCTTGGTTAACCTGCCAGAAGTGGAAAAAAATATTTTGCTTGATTTACAACACACCTACTGTACATTAGGCTCAGAGTACAGATACCCTGGGGGGGGGGGGCGATGGGGGGGGGTATAAAAGACAGAGTTGCAAAAATAGTTGGTGAGAGAAGTTTTATATGACCTGTGCTGCAAGGGGAAGTGGCAAGGGAAATGTGGGGGTTGGAAACCACTTTTGTGCACTGGGGGGATGTTGAACTCATGAAGCACAGCAAGTTGCAGCTTAGCAAAAGGCAAGAATGAAATTTGTATGCAAGGGGGGAGGCCTGTATTTAGCCCATTTTTGTCCTTGCTTGAAGGTTGGTGTAATTTGGCTGAAAAAGTACTGAATTTGTAGTTGATCTCATTCTTATGACTTCAACCTCCTGTATGTGAGATGAAGGTAAATCGTAAAAGCAGCAGTGGTCATATTTAAGGATATCCTAATGTTACCCTGTTCTGCAGTTTTCGTTCATTTCAGTACACTGAGTGACCTCTAATCACAGGAAACCTTGAGGTGGAACTTCTGGAGTCTTTGACCAGGTCTTTGGCCAGCATAAATGATGCTAGCTGTAACGGATGCCTTGAGGCAAGACAGATTTGTGCTGTTTGGAACAGTTCATGAAACAGTTATAATAAATTCATTCACATTGCATAAATTATTTACTTGTTTTCTGTTGTCAGCTTCTGCAGCTATGTTAACAAACAAATTAATTTGCAGACTATTCATAGAAATATATTGAATAGAGTATTGAAAACTCTTCTCTTTATTTTTGAATGTATATCAAATATTTGGATCTAGGACCCGCACTCCGCATGGTATAAACAGGTTATTTTGTTAATTAAGAAGATTCAGATTTCCTTGACTGAGGAATTACAAATGTGCAAGAATGTTGTCTGTTATCTTCAGATTAAATACTGAGTATTTTCTAAGAAGTTAATGTTAAAAATGTGAAGCACTTGAAGAAAATTCAAGAATAAGAGAGATGCCATATTTGCTGATGTATTGATTACGAACTATTTAATTAGGGTTTTTTTCCCAGCAAAATATTAAGGGAGAAGGGGATAATGAATTATGAAATATATTCCTCTTCAGCTTAATAAAGGCCTAAATGTGTTGTACTACTACATACAATACTGCTGGTTGATATCTTCTCTACTCTGAAGCTGAAAGGTCAAGAGAATGCATTGTTTACTTAAGATTGAGATACTTGTTTATACTGGAAATTAAGATTTTATATATATTTATATACTTGTGAGCATATATATACATATTTGTGAATGTAAATAAATTAATATAGAATTTTCATCTCGTGATGAAAGAATGGGAAATACTGGGTACTCATGGCGAGGCAGGGGGAACGGGTTTTTACGAGATTTACTGGAAGATAAAAACAGTTTTCAAACTTAGTCAGAACAATAAAAAATGTTAGTTTTAGGGCTTATAGATGGGAATATTGGCATATTGACAAATTTGGAAATTCAAAGAACTGATTAATCCTTGAAAAAGAATATCAGGGAAGTATTGCCAAGAAAATGAAGATGAGTAATATCAGATGATGACTGTCAAGCAGCTGAGATACAAATGAAGCTGAACAAAGTTGGCTGGTGATTGTTAAGTGGATATGAACAAATCAAGATGAATTATGAGAGATGATGAATTTTGAGTAAGCAAGAAGCAAATGAAAATAAGGAATGTAAGGTGATGTTTACAGTGCATCTAAGCAAGGGAACAAAATTGTTTTCTTTCTTAGAGAGTTTACTTACACTGGATTACTGAGTAAAGCCTTTTCTGTATGGGCTTGCATGTTTTGAATTTAGAGTAACTGTCTGACAATAAGACAACATCAGAAAAAGCTTCTGGAAAACTTTTTTTTTTTTAACGCTGCAAATTTATGCCATATTCTCCTGGTAGCTGATGACCTCCTTGGATTTAGTTACAGTTATGTCCCTTGCAGTGAGTTCCTCATTTAAAGAACAGTGTCAGACTGTGAATGCTAAAGGAGGCTTATTATGCTTGTTCATTACATTCAGGTTTTTATAAAAATGAATGCTCTGGTTTTTTATGCTTACCGATTCCCCCCTTGTTGTTGAATTTTAATTGTGTTTTTCTCCCACGATAACCAAACAAAAAAAATCTACCTTGTTTTATTCAGCAATGTGAAGGACAGTTGTGTTTAGCATTCTTATGTTTTATGTTTGGATTGGATCTAAACTTAAGCAAATTTAGAAGATGAGTTTTAAGTCATGAGTTTTATGGAGGATAAGGGAGCCAAGTTGTTCTGGTCCAAAGTGAGAGGCAGCTGGAGGGATCAAACCCCCCTTGTTTGAGAAGGGCTTCAGTCAGATCATCTTAGGCATCTAAGCCAGAAAAGCTCAAGAGACAGCTTAATTGGGCTTCCTTAATTTTGGCAATTTTGGACTCCTTGCATTGCTCAATTGTTCCCCATGTGTTTGTGAGGCATTCTGTCTGTAGCATCTGCTTTGGTGATGGCAATTAATATTACATACTTATTTTAACTAAAATGCAGTATTTTCTACTTTAAAGCAAAGCACTATGCATCACTTGACAGTACTCATCTTGTGATGGTATTCAAAATACTGATGCACTTTCCTGTATTTGCATTGTCCCAGGCTTTCCCTCTTTCCTTATCTTGTTAACCACAGTAGATTTAAAGTCTGATTTAGCCATCTGTTTTTTCTCTTCCCTGCACAGTCACTTCCACTGCCTCAAAGTGACTGCAACATTGTGCGTTTCTGATCAGAAACACTTTTTCTTCCTTTTTTCTTTTTTTTTCCTCCTTTCCCGCCCCAGAAGTGTGCTTGCACTGGTACCACAACTATGTTGTCTTGGTCCCCAGTGGTGATGGCCATCCTGGGGCATTCTGTGTGGACAGAGCAGGCTGGAGAGCTGTCACTGACTCCTTCCACATCTCAATGGTTGAGTCACCTGTAAGTGATAGTTTTCTATCAGATTTTCACTCTAGGTGACTCAGTTTTATAACGGTGTGCTGCTTTCCTCCATGGTCTGCTGCTAGATGTTGCAGAAGCAATGGGTAGGATGTGATTCACATAGGCTTATTAAGCTGCTTCTGTCGAGACTTGTATTTTTCCATATCAGTCTGCTTGCCGGCATTTCATATCTGTTCTTAACAAGAAGCAAAAGGAAAAGCATTTTACTAGAAGTGACACTTTCTTCTTTCAGAGGAGTAGGTCCCCCTGTGTCAATTGCACTTTTTGACCAAAGTACCCATCCTCTTTTTTGGATGGACCCACCCATGGATATTATTGCTGTCTTTACATGTTTGGTATTTGCTACCCAACTGGATGGAGTAATGGTGATTAACTACAAGGAAAAGAGTTAAAGACATTGTCTTTGTAACAGCTATTGTGATGTCAGGGTGGCAAATCTGCACACCTTACAAAGTTTCTGTACATGAGCTATATAGGAGGGAACTTTTCCCATTAGGTATGAAAGTTTTACTAAAACACATTATGAAAAGAGTATGGTAGGATTTGAAACCCATTCCAAGTCCATTTTTCCACCATTAAGCAGTATTTTAACAACAGACACAGATGCGCGGTCCATTGTCTCACAGTCCTGTTCAGCTCTTCATTTTTTTTTATCTTGGTAACACTTCCCTTAGCAAGGAACTTTGTAAAACACGGAACATTGGGTCAAACTTAACACTGGAGCTAAAGCTGCAGCTCCAAGTAGAAGCAATTAGCAGTAATTTTCCATTGTTTGGAAATTTGATATTTCACATTTTTAACCCTAACCTTGATTTTAAAAGCCAATATATAATAGCTTTTAGTTAGTTTTTTATCATAACTATTTAAAAGACCAGACTTTTAAACAAAGCAATTCTGAAATAGGCAACTAATTTTTCCATTTTGACATTGTGAGAAAGGGTTGTTTTGCCATTTACATGATTACTTTTTACATTGTTAAAAAGAATTTTCTTCAAGATTGTTCATTAGTCATTTTTGATAGAGAAAGTTTATACTGAGACGCTTTTTTTGCCAGTTCTCAGTCATTAGAGAGAATATTTCTCTTAAGGTTCATTGGTTCCCTATATTACTGTGAAGAAATCTTTATGAAGTAATCTTTATGATTCATTAATATCCAGAAACTGAGTTAACTGAGTCCGTTCTCACTGTGGCCTGCCTATTGGAGCAAGCACAGTGACAGATCTAAAGGCTAATTAAGCATTTGTCTATAATCAATATATTTTATATACCACTCAAACTAAAACTCCTGAAAGAACCAGGTCACTAGGAAGC
This sequence comes from Pachyramphus minor, assembly GCA_013397135.1. Taxonomy (NCBI): domain Eukaryota; kingdom Metazoa; phylum Chordata; class Aves; order Passeriformes; family Tyrannidae; genus Pachyramphus; species Pachyramphus minor. The sequence continues at coordinate 9,946 of VYXB01000742.1, read as the reverse complement.
AATTAGTGTAATTTAATTAGCAGTGGCATTTAATTATTCCTTTCGTTATATTCATGTGCTTGTATAAGAGTTATTGTCTAATTTAAGTTTAAGAAAAATTTTAAGATGTAAGAACATTAATAAAATAGGAAAATTTCAGAAGCACTTATCAGGTTAACTGGCCATTCTAAGACGCAGATGCCAATGAAACTTATCACACAACACCTACAAGATGGACAAGGGATCAGAACCAGCCAGCACAGGTTTAAGAAGGGCAGGTCTTGTCTGACCAACCTGATTTCCTTTTATGATTAGCTCACCCGCCTGGTGGATGAGGGGAAGGCTGTGGATGTGGTCTATCTGGACTTCAGCAAAGCCTTTGACACTGTCTCCCATGATATACTCCTGAAAAAGCTGGCAGTCCATGGCTTGGACAGGGGCACTCTGTGCTGTGTAAGGAATTGGCTGGAGGGCTGGGCCCAGAGAGTGCTGGTGAACGGGGCTGCATCCAGCTGGCAGCCGGTCACTAGTGGTGTCCCCCGGGGGTCAGTNGCGCTACAGACTAGGGACAGAGTGGCTGGAGATCAGAAAGGGACCTGGGAGTTTGGATGGACAGGAAGCTGAAGATGAGCCAGCAGTGTGCCCAGGTGGCCAAGAAGGCCAATGGCATCCTGGCCTGGATCAGGAACAGTGTGGCCAGCAGGAGCAGGGAAGTGATCCTCCCCCTGTACTCAGCGCTGGTGAGGCCACTTTGTCCAGTTCTGGGCCCCTCAGTTCAGGAAGGACATTGAGGTGCTGGAGCTGGTCCAGAGAAGAGCAACCAGGCTGGTGAAGGGACCTGAGCACAAGTCCTGTGAGGAGAGGCTGAGGGAGCTGGGGTTGTTTAGCCTGGAGAAGAGAAAGCTCAAAGGAGACCTCATCACTCTCTATAACTACCTGAGAGGAGGCTGTAGCCAGGTGGGGTTGGTCTCTTCTCCCAGGCATCTCAGTAAGACAAGAGGGCATGGTCTGAAGCTCTGCCAGGGGAGGTTTAATTTGGATATTAGGAAGAAATTTTTTACAGAGAGAGTAATTAGACATTGGAATGGGCTGCCTAGGGCACTGGTGGATTCATCGTCCCAGGAGGTTTTTAAGATGAGACTGGATGTGGCACTTAGTGCCATGGTCTAGGAACCACGCTGGTGTTTGACTTGATGAGAGGTCTTTTCCAACCCGGCTAATTCTATGATTCTATGATTATGGCTGTCATGTTACTGTCATATATTGAAATACAGCAGCCAAAAAAATGACATTATTCTCTGCTATGAAAAAGTTAAGCTTAGAATTTCATTCCCAAAACTGTCTTTCCATGTGTCGTTATTCTGTGCAGCTGAAAATCCATGGAAAAATATTTTGTGAACTCTTAACTTTTAGAAGATTTAACTAAAAATAGGCTGAGTTGTCTTCTGTACAGTTACTGGGAAAATATGGGAATATTTGGATTGAATTCCCATGAACACCAATGCACTATAAAAGAATCCTTGATATTACTGCAGCCACAAATCCTCTACAAGAGCCGGCATGTATTTTCCAGTCTGAGGAACATTAATGTAAGTACATACAAGATGACAAAGGTTTATGTCATTTTCTTAACTCCTGCAAAATTCAGTGCTTCTGGGTTTATTTCTCATAGTTTCTTGTTATCTCATTACTGGCTTATGAAGTGCATAGTCTTGAATGGTATATATTCTTTGTTCCAATTTTGTCATGTTTCTCCTTTGAAAGCAAGGATTTTCATATGGTCTGTTTTGAGGATTCCCAATACAGCACAAGTTGGTTCCGGGTCAGATCCAATGTGAATGACTTTTTCTTTCTTGTTCATGATTGCAAGCAGTCAAAGGTGCTTCTTGGATATTTGTTCTTATTCTTACAGTTTGGGAGAGGGCCAATTATTATATGATATTTTGATAAAAAATCCACCAATGACATTCGTTTGCAATATTTTATTACCATCCAGTGAATGACTGGACTTTCTTTCTTTAGCCGGTTTGAGGTTTGATGCAATGAAATTATGCAGCATTTTTCTTCCTAATACCACTATGGGCTAACAACCTGCCACTCAAGCTTTTATATCTGAATACCATTCAGCTCAGCATGTTAGGCTTGTGGATGGAAATTGAGCTACTTGTTAGGCATGTTGCTTATCACTCTTTTCTGGGTTCTATGTTGCTTCTGTTTTCTTTGTGTATATTCTATCTCTTCTTGGATATTTCAGGACATAAAACAGCTAATGTAGGAAAGTTAAGTATAAAAAAGTAGGCAATGTCTAAGTTTATGAACTTACCAGTCTTTTAGTTGTTGTATGACCTTTGATATATATGCCAAGGTCTGCAATTATGAAAGCTATTTATAAATAGCAAAATGAAATGCATATAAGTGCTACAGAATCAACAGAAAATGTTGAATTGTACTCAAGTTGGTACACTTTCATATTTTTTTATTCTGTAATATTAAAGCACCTTGGACTGCTGCTGTTTTGTGGGTTTTCTGAGTAGCTTTTTCCCCATACACTGTTATTGCCACTCCCTGACAATACACCTTTCTAACACCTGTAAAAATAAGTGAGATTTAAACAATTATCACTTCAAATATCATCAGAAAAAAAAATGGAATTGAAAAAGCCCCAAGGCCCCCAAATGCCTCATACCATCAAAACATTAACACTGTAGAAAAAAAGACTATTTTCTGCATTAGCCATTTGATAGTGTTTGAAGAAAAAGAGGGAATAATCTGAACTGCAATCTTGGAAGACAAGTTCATGCAGAGACAGATTTTTTTGCAATTGCAAAACCACAGTGACCCTCAGATGCAGAAACTGGCAGAAATTTTCTCTTTTTTTTGTTTTTTTTTTGCATGTGTACTCCTGATAAAACTTTAATTTAATCTGTATCCTCTGCAATTTAGGTAACAACATCAGTTATTACTGGTGATATTTGCAGCTTCAAGAGATTTTGAAGTAAACAGCAGAAGGTGACATGCAAATAGGACCTGGCATGCCAGTACTGTTGAAACCACTCCATGCAAATGACAGATTAACTAGTTTTCTTAAGATGCTTATGTGGTAGAAAGGCTGACCTGCTGGTACGGGGTGGAAGTATCCTGTTGAAGCAGGGAAAAAAAATGTCTCCTGATGGAGAGATATATATCTTGAAGTACTGAATTTAACTGACTACGCGCAGTGTTAGACTTCAGGTGTACCAAGTGGTTTAAGCTAAGCTCTTTGGTTAGTGAAAATTATGCTTTTATTAAAATGTTCCTTCTCCAGTTCTTAAGCTCTCTTACTGTAAATATTCTGAGTTAAAAGAGAAAAAAAAAGCAGAATAAGCTATATTACTTAAGTGCTTCAGGCTGTGCCTTCATGCTTTATGTCTTGTTAGTCTCTAACCTGAGTAATGGAGTGGCAGGGCAGTGAGGGTTGGGTCCTGATGTGTAGCACCTTTGCACAGAGACACGATTCAGTGAAAACAAAACTTTTCTCATCTTCTTATATCCCTAACCTTAAATTTCAGAGTGCAAAAAAGGACAGTGATTTTGATGGCTCTGTCATGGTGATAGCCTACCTGAAGGAAACTGATACTAATGAGGTCTTGATACTACACTCGTTACTTGGGCAAGATTTTATTAACGGAGATGTCATGTCCTTAATGCCTTATCCTCAAGCGCCTTCTTCCTTCTGTGATGCTTCCCTTTAGCTTCTAGTTTCCAAAGTGATTACACCGAATGCAGATTCCTTCATTTTGTTATAACAAAAATCTTTTTTACCAAGATAAATGGAAGTTCTATCTTTCTCTTTTCGTCTTGTGATATTTCAATGCATGCTGTTGGCACTAAGAAATAGTACATATCTCAAAAGCTTGTTCTCGAGTTTTGAGAAGACAACAAAATTATTTTTTTTTGTGTGTGTTCTTTTCTTCTGGTCTAATTGGTTATTAGTTCAAACTCATGTCTGCCAAACCCTTTAGAAGAAAACTTTTGAAGTAGCATCTGTCTCTTCTAAGAACTTGTGTGGATTGCTATGGGAATGAAATTCCTTTTGACTCGCCTCCAGTTCCAGAGGTATTTGTATGTTCTTATTTATTAAGAATGAGTCTGCAAAAGATCTCAAGCCTTTGTATGATAGACGAGAAAGTTTACCTGAGGCATACTCTCCTCCTACTATAAGCAAATCAATGCTGTGCCCTTGGAGTAATCCAAATCTCAGACTGTAGCTCTTTTATAAACTCATAAATTGCAGAAAAGCACTGTGACATTTTTTTTCCTATGCACTGGAATAGCGTTTTGTTCTACAGATCAAAATGAATCTGCCTAATAATGAGGCTAGCCTAAGGTTTCTGGTAAAGTTTTTTCACTCTTATTCAACTAGATCATTGGCAGGATACCTTCAGATTTTGATGGCCATTATGTTATTAGCTTTTTTTTTTTCTGCTCCATACAGTGGCTGGAATTCATCTTTGTGAAACTTCACTGACACCTTTTCACATTGAAAAAAATAATTTGAAGTTTACTGAAATAAATTATTATATATGATTGGAAACATCAAAGGAACTTCTGTTTTGTGAGATTAACTTTCATATTCCACTGTGTACTTGGCACACAACAAAATTAATGGGTTTATGTTCCTAAATAGTATAGTTTTTTCAAGTAGTTTAGCTGTTGATGCTTATGTTAGCTGGGAGAGATAGATGAGCCCAAGAAAGGTGAAGTTCAGGATTTGGTATGAACATATGGTTTTCAGAACCAAGTAGGCAACTTTAGAGGGTAGGCAATAACCTTCTGTGCTAATGCAGCTTTATTAGCTGAAGACTGTATGAGTGTCTTTCCCTTCCTCACTCTCTAAGGCTTGCTTCCTACAGAAATTGGACATAGTAGGATAGTCACAGATGGTTCCAGCTGATGGTTCTGTAAAGCCCTGAATCCATGTCTGCTGAGTACTAGTGAAGCAGCTCTTCAGTTTTCTGTCATGTCCAGCCAGCTTCTGTGAGTTTGTGTCTGGCTGTACAAGGAAGCCTGTGCCTGGCTAATGGACCTGAACCATATGGCAGATGTGAGATGACCTCATGCAATTTTGTTCTTGCCCCAGCTGTGTTTTCACAGTGGTGGTTGCAGTCAATTTTCTGGGTGAGTTTAGCTTTTGCTTTCTTATTTTTGAGCCTGCTGCTGTGTTTTTTTAATCTCTGTATGTGGCCACAGTGTTGCAAGGCAAGTTGTTAATTACATGTTGCTTTTCCATTCAGCACCTTAAGTGCTCACCAGATAGTATTTGCAAAATTGGTTATCTTTACAGCTAAGCTGTAAGATTTTTTAGGTCTTCTATGAGGAGTTTTTTCATTTACTTATGCTCTTTAGCAGTGGACTACAATTAAATTGTTTGTATGTGGTACTGACCAGCGGAATTTCTTAATGTTTCTGGATACCAAAGCAGAACTTACTACGGACTGTCCTCAGAATGAAGGCAACCTTTTTTCCCTGTGGTTTGTTAATAGTGTTACACCCATAAAGCTGAAAGCCTATTTGTCAATCTTTCTATTTTTTGGATAAATGTATGAGTTACTGTGCTTTAATTGCTTCCTAGAGGTATTTGCAACTAAAAACTTATTCTTGCATGTTGCCTATCCAGTCAGGAAACAGAAACTAAACAAATCAAGCCGTTCTGGGGTTTTGAATACAAGAGAGGTGATATAATTTCTCTTTCCTCCTCTCTCTGGGGGCAAAAATGCTTATAAAGAAAAATTTCTAGGCTTACAATCAGGTCTTTCATAAACAGAAATCTCTTGACCTGGACTAAGACAGAACATGTTTCCAAATGAAGGTTTCAGAATAAGCTGTTTTCCCATCTAAGTCATTGCTGTGCTTTGTGCAAAAGATACTGTTAGGGCCAGAAGGAAGATTTGAGCCTCACAGACCCATTTGCTGGTTAGGTGTTCCTGTCAGAAAATTGTTTATGTGACTTTCTGCTCTGCTGATGGTAAATCAATGTGGCTTTGGGGTAGACAGTAGAACCATGTCAGTTCATAGGAGATGAAGACTTTTCCCCTTCATATCAAGAAGGAAAGGAAAGTCTCTTTATTTATACACTGTGGATATTAACATAACCATCCTTTATTTTGGTTATATCAGTTCTCCGCAACTTTATCTTGGCAGAGGATCTTGCACCTGGTTGAATGACAGTGATGAGTGCTATCTCTGGAGTTGCTGTTAATATTACTCTGCAATTTGCCTAGGGAACAGGACTATCAGGACTGTTAACAAACCTGTGCAGCAGATTTCCCTGCTGCTCAGATCCATTTCTGACAGCTTTATTTTTTTCCCCACACTGGATGATTTCCTGCTACCCAGAAGAACTGACAGAACTGACAACATTTGTCCTGCAACCATTTGTTTATTAAGTTGTGTGCCCAAAGCCTGTGAATTATGATCTTCTGACAGATGAAAAATGTCTAAAGTTTATTTTTGTACCTCCACAATTATTATCATTATCTGATGCCAGAAAAGGAGAAAAAACTTCTAGCGAGTGCTTTCATTAGGCTAGGTCTGTTTGTGGGCAGTCCTTGATACTTATCATTGTTGTGTCCAGGTACCTCAGATATTAGGGTTTGATTTTTCTAGTATTTTCAGAATTTTTTTCATTTCTTTTTTATGGGGAGTAAGAGAGAGCCAGTTTATATCTAGTATTATCTCCTTAATGCTTCTTTCTATGTCTTACAACAAGTCGAAGAAGTTAAAAAAGGAACTACAGGAAGGCTATCCAAGGCTATCAGCTTTGGACAAAGGTTTGTTGCTTTCCACTTTACCAGGCACAGGAAGAAGATGGATTTCAAGAGCTGCACTTAGCATGGCAGGCTGCAGGCACAGTCTCCAACATGGAACTATGAACTTATATAGGGTTGTGAATGGCCAGGTAGTTTCTGAGGCTGCTACTAGCTGCTATGCAGAAAACTTCTCTTGCAGCTCAGAGCCTCCAGGCTCTTCTGCAGGCATTTGTGCACAGTGGTCCTTAGGTCAGCATTCATTACAGGTATCCAGTCAGATGCAGAATCAGAAACGTGTTCCCACCTGAATTCACATGGTCAGGATGCATCTGCCATGCCACCCCTTATGTCTGGTGGCTGTTCCCGATATTCTTAAATTTCCTTGAGCACTGTTTGTCCCCCTTTGGTATGATCAAGCTTACAGTGGTCCTGACACTGCAACTTGGTTATTCTGCCATCAGAAAAGGCTTAATTCCTCTCACATGAACAGAACTGTGTCCCTGGGACATTGCATAGCATTGTGACTTGCCAGAGCAGGAGACGCACTTCATGATCACTTCAGTGTTGAGTGTTTGGAAAGCCTTCTGCTGGTTCAGGTGCTGCTGCTCCATGTTGGAGGATGTGATGTGTGTTTATTGATTTGGAGATTTGCTTCTGTGGTCATGGCGGGGACTTAGTGCGTCCGGGTGCAAACTCTCTGATTTGGTTTCATTTGCAAGAAACTTAGTTTGCATGCATTAAGATTACTTCTCCATGATGTAAACCAAGCAAATCCTATGTGCAAACGATTGGGCAATCAACTTCAAAAGTGGACTCCTGCTCTGAAATAAAATGCATCCTTCTTTGGTTTAAGTTCTTAGAACATACTAGTTGCTCATACAGCTTGTTACTTCTCATTATAAAAGTCATAATATAATCCTCATTTGATAATCACTGTGATGATTATGCTGTCATTAGTATCAGCAGAAACTACAAATATACATATCCCTATGTGCAGAGTAACTTGATCCTCAGCACAAATTAGAATAACAAAAGAGAGGCCGGAGGAGAGATTGAGAGACTGGTAGAGAACCCAGTGATTTTCTGCTCCCAAACATCCAGTGCTGGAAGTGGATTAGGCTGGGTTAGACAGATGTTGACATGAAGCACTGACCAAATCTAGGAAACATGGTTAGGCAGTAAAATATGTTGCTTGCTAAGGATTTAGTTTTTATTTCTCCAGTTAATGTTACTTTGTTTGAGTCATTCATCCATTTTGCAGTTTGTTGATATCACGTTTCCTTCCATTCCAATTTAGGAAGGAAATAAAATGTCATATGTGAAGAATGTGGCATAACCAGTCCTTCTCATATCTACCTTTTCCTTCACATATATCATATAAGAAAGGAGGAGTGCAGAGAACATCACTAGTATTGACTCAAATCCCTGGAAGCTCCCAAGCAGCCTTTTCCCAGGCAGTCTCAGCAAGCTCTGATGCACTCTGCTAACTTGGATTACTGGTAACCATGAGTCTGCACCCTTTAAACTACACTGCAGTATATGTCATATTCAGCATTGCACAGTGCTGACAACTAAAAGAAGATTATACAACCTCACTTCCTCTATAATGTTTTGCTATTAATGTGTTTAACATCTCTACTTAATACAGTCTTGTTTGGTTACCGTTAGAGATGTGACATCAATTCAGAGTTAAGAACTCTCAAATTGTTTTGTGTGTGTCACAGGTTAACTGCCTGATTACAGATAGAAATTGTAGGTCCAGATGATTCATCAAGCTAATTAATTGAATTACTTCATCAGGATTAGCTGTACCAAAATATTATACGGCAAGCTTCGTACTGTTCTGAAAACACAATACTTCTATAAGACTTCATGAAACCATAATTTTTCAAACATTAAAAATTACGAAAATACAAATAATAATAATATGCTGAAGAATAGATAATTTTAAAACTGATTTAAGCATTTACTGTGCTAGTCCTAGAAAACTACTTTATATTTTCTATTATTTGCTGTATAGAAAAGAAGGCGAAGGAAGAATCTGGTGGGTAATACAATTAAGGAAAAAATGATTGATGAAGCTTTCTAGCTATGAAAAAAAAAAAAAGAAAGAAAAAAAGATTTCACATTTCATCAATCTGTGTATTCTGACCTCAAAGTGGAATCTGTTTCTTTTCCCTTAGTAAAGGGCAACTTTTTTGTTTCTTAAATAAGATACTTTGATTTTTGAATGCTCAAAGACAGAAAATTCACGTGTTTCATTTTTACATCTCTTTGGCCTCTTAAAGATCTTTAATGTTTAAGCCATTCAGGTGTGTATGAAAATATTTCTCTCAAGCATTTCTGAATGCTTCAGTGATTTTTAATAGCTTTTAAAATTTATTCTTTTTAAACTAACATTATCATAGAATCATAGAATCAGATGGGTTGGAAAGGACCTCTGAGATCATCAAGTCCAACCCTTGATCCACTACCACCGCAGTTACTAGACTATGGCACTAAGTACCACATCCAGTCTCTTCTTGAATACCTCCAGGACAGAGAATCCACCACCTCCCTGGGCAGCCCATTCCAATGTCTGATTACCCTCTCTGTAAAGAATTTCTTCCTACTATCCAAACTAAACCTCTGCTGGTAGAGCTTCAGACCATGCCCTCTTGGCTTACTGATAGGTGCCTGGGAGAAGAGACCAACCCCCACCTGGCTACAACCTCCTCTCAGGTAGCTGTAGAAAGTGATGTGGTCTCCCATGAGCCTTCTCTTCTCCAGGCTAAACAACCACAACTCCCTCAGCCTCTCCTCACAGGACTTGTGCTCAGGTCCCTTCACCAGCCTGGTCGCTCTTCTCTGGACCCGCTCTAGCATCTCAATGTCCTTCCTGAACTGAGGGGCCCAGAACTGGACACAGTATGCCAGGTGTGGCCTCATCAGTGCTGAGTACAGGGGGAGGATCACTTCCCTGCCACACTGTTCCTGATCCAGGCCAGGATGCCATTGGCCTTCTTGGCCACCNCCTTCTTGGCCACCTGGGCACACTGCTGGCTCATCTTCAGCTTCCTGTCCATCCAAACTCCCAGGTGCCTTTCTGCCTGGCTGCTCTCCAGCCACTCTGTTCCTAGTCTGTAGCACTGCAGGGGGGTATTGTGACCAAAGTGCAGAACTCAGCACTTGGCCTTGTT
>VYXB01000741.1:343830-410236 GCA_013397135.1 Pachyramphus minor | reverse complement strand
CCCATGCTGGAGCAGGGGAAGCACTCTTCTCCCTGAGCAGTGGTAGGAACAGCATGTGATGCACTGACCCATAACCCCCATCCCCTGTCTCCCTGTGCCACTGGTGGGGAAGGGGAGGGGCTGGGAAGGAGGGAGGGGTAGAGGGGGAGGTATTTTTACGTCTCATTATCCTGCTCTGATTTTGTTAGTAATAAAATCAATCAATATCCTCAAGTTCAGACTATTTTGTCCATGATAGTAATTGGTGAGTGATCTGTCGTCTTTATCTCAACTCATGAACCTCTTGTGTTTTCTCTCATCTGTCCAGTTGTAGAGGGGAAAGATAGAGCAGTTTTGGTGTGTACCACCAGTCCAGCCAGGGTCAGCTCACCAGACATGTACTTTGAATAGGGCAGAATAGCCTAGGTATCAATGAAATAAAGAAAGACTGTGTGTGCAAACAAACTGATTTATTTTTTTTCAACAAATTGTCTCAGATAACAGACAGATTCAAATAGACATGGGCCACACAAGATAGATAACAATGATATACTGTGTTGGTAACTAACACTGAGTCAATTGCAACAGTGTAGGTTCCACAGTGCTGTATCTATAAACAAGGAGAGACTAATTTCTGCATTCTTATATTTCATTATTTTCTCTTTGTTTAATCTTTTCATTTCTCAAAATGTCCTTTAACAGTTATCCACACTTTTACTTCTTATGCCTTACTCAAGCTGAATTCTGTTGTTTCCAAGTGTGTACCATATTTCCCTCACTTTTCCTCCTCAACAGCGTCCAGAGACTGACAACCATCAATTAGATTGTAGTGCCACTGTAAATTATTTATTATATTTCATAATGATAAAGTAGCACTTGATGTTGCAGTAAGATGAGATCCCTGGTATAGTCCCTCATAAAAACTTCAATCAAGAATCATATTCTGCTTGTCACTTATAAATTCAATGCAAAGGCTAAATAAATCTTAATTTCCTGATACATCAGGAAGTTTCCAGTTACTTCATGCATTTCTTAAGGAAAAGAAATATTGGTTGTTGGTGTTTCTGCTTCCTGGAAGTAACAATTGTAAGGTTCACCTGCTCATTTTTCAATGCTATTTTTCAGGCTATCAGTGCTAACTGGCACACCTTGGTCCCCTCATCTGGAAGACCCGTAGACACAACAAATTTTCCTCCCTGTCAGCATGCAGCAATTTCCAGCACAGTGAAATTCAGGGCCCTCATACAGCTGCTGCATGTGTGGGTCTCGGCCTATTGCTGAATGGAGAAATAGCCAGGATGTGCATCCACACATCAACTCTTGCTTCAGAGCCCAGACAAAGCCTGAAACAACCACAGCTGAACCTTCTATTTCACAACATTTCAGGAGAAAAGCATTGTAGTGACATCAAAGACAAGAGCCGCATTTTCAACTTATGACGAAAGTAAAAACCCAAAAGCAATAATGTCAGTAGAATTAACAGCAATTTAAGTCAAATATGCTCAGCATCTGCAATGGCCCCTAGGATTTGTCATTTTTACATTGTAGTAATGCAACTGGAAGTCCTAGGAGGCCAGGCTCTAGCCCAGATAGATCTATGCCTCATCCCTGAGCACCACAACAGGGAGCCTATTAACCACTGACAAGGCTGACTGCCCTGAAATTCAGACTTTTAAAACATCGACATTCTTGGCCCCAGTGGCACACGGCCTTAGGACCTTTGCCTCAGATTTTGGGCGACACCTCAGGACCTCTGGGTGTTAAGCATCTGGCTCTGCTGTAAGGCACCAGAGTCCCTGATGCAGAACTGAGACTGCAATCTCTATTTTGGGGGACCACACAGGTGCAGTCATGCTGCATAGGCCTCTGGCAGCCTGTCTAGGGAAACTGTGATGGAGACACAGACCCCAGCCTAGTAAGTGTAACACGGCATCTCTTTCCACCTCCAAGCAGGGTAGCACTGAAAACTTAATTTCTATTGTTGAGAAATTAATTGAACACAAGACATTAAATGGTCATCTCATTCTTAGTTTCAGTCAGGTTGCTGACAGATTTTCACTTATTTGCTACTATCACTTAAGTGTGTTTCTTAAACAAAATAATTTTGGATATTATTTGATCCAAAAGGATTTTATAGATACCCATATCAGCCTTCAATATACAGGTATTACATTTAGAAGGAAAATATGTTAAATAAAAAGCATTAAAACAAATAGATCTGATAAAAATGATTGAACACTTCTTTCAAACGTGTGTATTTAATGGGCTCTACCTTAAAACTGGTGTCTATGTTCATTTTTCTTCTTAGCAAGGATTATGACTGTAAAGTCGTCTCTTCCCAACTCATTCTCCAGAACTGAAGAAAATTCAAGGGTGTATGAAAATAAAGAAGTCATTACTAGTTTCAGACTGATTTTCACTATGTTTGTCAAGAACTTTGGGCTTCATAATACTTCTTTGAAATGTGGTTTGTATAAACCCTTTCAAAGAGCAGATTTCCTACATAAAAGCTGACAGCAGTAATAAACAGGACAGAAAACACATCTTTGGTTAAACTATTTTAATGAGGAGGCACTTAAACCATTAATGAACTGAGTCAGTGACTTTAGTAACCATGAGTTAGTTGGCAGGTTCCACCTACCTAGATTTCCAAGATTCTTAACAGCCACAATTACACAAATAGATTCAGTATTATGTTCCTGATTACCAGATAAATGAAAGATGCAAAAAGGAATCTAGTTAATGCCTTTATAATCACACACAATTACCTTAAAAGGATAATAAAGTGGAGAGAGAAATGTTCATAAGTTAGGAAATGCCAGATCTACAGTTGCTTTTGCAATGTTAATTTAAAGCTCTATGCATTATGACACAGCCTTATTTATATGGTTCATAGTCCTTTTCCTATCTCTTTTAAAGCAATGGGTGGACTCACACTGCAAACAGATTAACATGTACAGTGGAACAGAATGTTTCTTGGGGAGAGTATTTCTGCAGTGTATAACAATATTCCCTGTGAGACAGAGGTAAAAGAGGGTGAAACACCGCCCCAAAAATTCTCATAGAAGTTGTTGAGAACAAATGACAGGTAAAATTTAAGAATCTTCAATTCTTTCTCAGTCTTTGAAAGCAAAGTGGCCTTAATAATTTTTCATCTTTTCCCAGCTTCTTCTATTTCTCCACAGACTGACCCAGACTGACAAAGAACTTCAGTTTCTTCCTGGACTACTCTTTTACCGCATCTCACGACATGTTAAGCATATCTTCACCTAATAATTTTTTAAAAATCTACTCTCCTGGATTCTCATGAAACTGAAATACCGTCATACATAGTATTAGCCACTGGTTAAGGACAGAAAGGTCCCTGCTGAGGTCCAGAAGACAGAAATCCAAGGCTAAGTCCTGTGTAGGGTGGACAAACCAGCGGTATTGATGAAGTCATCTTTGCGCAGTGGAAACCAAGATGAAACACCATTTGGGCTTGAGTCCAAGAGCTCCCTTGGTCTCCTTATTTTTTTAGCGTTTTTAATGCATCAAGTACCCAAAAAGCCAATGCTGTCAGTCTTTTTTGCATTGACCATGCTGAAAAACAGAAAGTACAAGTGTCAGAAGCTGAATTTTCTGGGTTGGGTGATCTTATTATCTATGTCTGTTTTTATTCTACTTTTCAAGACACAGGTTCAGCTTCTAACAGCAGAAGTAAAAATAACTATAGCTCATTTTAATCCATTTTCTGTTTCTGCAAAGAAGAAAAGAAAGCAAAAACCCCTACACTCAATATGCATCTTGCTTTCTTTTAGAAGAAAATTTTGTCACACAAGGCAGGAGAGAAACACAGTGCTTGAAAATCTTCCCAGTTTGGAAAATCAGGAGAGCAGGGCACACAGCATAATTGCTAGTACAGTCAAAGTTACCAGATCCTAGATGATAAAACTGGAAATTCACTTTCAAATTGAAGAGTAGGTTGTCTAGCACACCAACTCTTTTTCACTCCTGTAATACAAAAAATAAAGAGGCACTTCTTTGGATACTTTACACTATTCCAGAGTTTTGAAAGTCAATAAAGAGTATATAAATAAATTTACCTTTACAAGTTGATTTTTTTTTATATCAACATATAAAACCAGACTGAGACAATTTTTCTTTAAAATATCTTTAAGTATTTCATTCAGAAGCTTTAAAGGTCCCTTAACCCTGACCCTTTCTGGGGTGTGTGATTTTTCATACAGCATAGTACATACGTTCCAGCACTTAGGTGAAACGAAAGTCAGAATTTTTAGCATTAACTCTGAATTTCTTTATCCTTGAAGGCTTAACTGAAGCATCTATAAATAAATCCACCATAAATCCAATTAAAGAAAAAAATGACACATTCAGTGCCAAAACTACCTCATCTAATGTAAACACTTCAATATAAACACAAAGGTCTTATCTTGAATGGAGGCTAGACAACAGAAGATAAAACATTTGACTTCAAAGTCAACTATTATTATATAGATAGCAAAGAAATGCAGAAATTTAAAATACATGTTGAAAGCCCAAATAAGTGCAATGCTTTAAACTTGGTCAATAGTCTAGAAAAGCCAGGTTTTGGCAACTACACCACAGCTAAAAGGTTGATAATTAGTATCTGCATGTCATTGGACACAGAAAGGTTTGTAATACAAAACTCACTGAAATACAGTCACTAGGAATGTAGAAGTGGTATTTAATTACATCATATAATCTGATAAATATTTATTGTATGGTTCAAAAATGCATCTTGATAAGAGTTAAACACTCTCCTAATTCATATCTCCCAACAGAATAGACACGTTTGTTTACCAGTGGTTTTCCACTGCAGGACATGCCTTTTCAGATAAACCAAACAAAAATCCCTCCAACAAAACCCTTTCTCTCCAAGACTGAAAAGGGACAGCATCACAGGCATTAAAATAGCTAAAATAATAATAATAATAAAAAAGTGGGATTGTACAGTGATTTTAATTTTGGATAAATGCAAGACTGTAAATAAAAGTGTAAATACAATAACTGATCGTTACCATCTGTTTATATTACTACTACATCTACTAATCTGATTATAATGCTGTCTGTAGGAAATGAAACAATTACATTTGCATACCTACAGCTCAAGTCTATTCAATTTCCTGTGGATCATCTACGTATCTAGACAGGTGTGTTGGCTTCAGGCTATTTTTACTGCAAAACATCTGAAATCACAACTGTGAACCAGTTCTGCAGGTGAGAATTTCCCTGACAGAGCATTTACCTGTGAATTTGAAAAGTCACCCACAGCTCCGAGGAAGAGTATCTTACTTACTGAACAACCATGGCTGTTGGTTTCAGAGTTCACTTACTCACTGGGACCCTTACTTCTAATCTAAACTTTCAGAAAGGTTAATTTTTACCAGGAAATATTGGGATGTTATTATCTAGGTGCTTGAATATAAATGTTTAGGTACCTTGCATAAGGAATTCGAGTTCTAAAGCTTTGCCCAACGTCTAAATTAAATAGCATTGCGCCACAAACTGGTAAGAACAGGAACTGCAAAATCTCAAAAGAAAAAGTGCACCCATTCTGCCTAAGGCTGCGCTTTCTCAAAGAGCTTAACTTCAGAACTCCCCTTACACCTTTAAGAAATTACTGCTTGAGGGACAATGTGAAGTTCCTATGGGCACAAAATTCAACTTCAATTCAGCATAATTTTCTTATCTGTCAGATTTTTAACTATTCTTTTTCAAAGTTTCAGAACAGAAAATACAAAAAACCCAAGGTTTTTCTAATGGGCCGTTGATCAAAACTGTTATTCTGATGGTGAAATCCCAAAGGAAAACGTTTCAGATATGAAGTATTCCCTCCAGAGTCCCTGGCAGTCATAGAACGAAGAACTTCTTGATGTATAAAGACAGTGTCACCATTGTCAGAGAATACTACAGCAGGAAATGAACCACAAATAAAAGCAACGTCGTTCTTCTTAGGAATCAAAATAGTTGTTTTTTCACCTACAATAATTTTGGAGAATAAAATCCTAGTGAAAGCTTGCACACATTATGAGATAAAAAAACACTTGTCTCTAGATTTTTTGAGTATGCATGTGCTTGGGCAAATACACAAATTGATAATTTATAGAAGGAAAGCTTGTACACAACATATAGAGAAAGTCCCCACCAAGAAATCAAAATATCATTTTATAGAAGGTGAAATAATATACAGTTCACAGCCAACCTCACTTTTCCAACAAATGGAGCCATAAATGCAATTTTCTGTCCTTTGCTCTCAAGAATTAATTTTAAGATATTCATATTTTTCTTCTAGTACATCTTAAGTCTCAATTAAACCTCAAAAAGCTACAATAAAGTAACATTAAGTACCAACTTAAACCCATCTTAGCAAGGAAATTCAGACTTAGGCTAAAAATTTTGTCTCACTGTTCATCTTTAAATCACTCTGTTTTGGTTAGGAATAGTACAGCCTGGAGAAGTGTGTGATTTTTCATACAGCATAGTACATACGTTCCAGCACTTAGGTGAAACGAAAGTCAGAATTTTTAGCATTAACTCTGAATTTCTTTATCCTTGAAGGCTTAACTGAAGCATCTATAATTGCTTTAACACGAGCTTTTAACATTATATCTTTTCACCTTGAAATAGGAAAGAGTATTTCAAAACCTCCTATTTTGCTGTGTACTTCAATGGCACTTTCTAAATTTAAAGGATTGAGCACTGCTTACTTCATGAAACTGAATATATGCATTTTTAAACGGCATTTAGACATGAGTGGCTTAAATGTGGTAAAAAAGGCTTACACATTCCCAATATAAGTTACAAATTCAAACATTCGGGCATGAAAATCCCTTCCCTAAGTTGTTTTCAAGCTTCATCCTTTTTTTTCTGTAATAACTAAAGCAAAGCCACAGTAGCTGCAGCCATTTGCATCTAAGGAAGAGATGTTTTGCTTTGGTGATATAGTTAATGAGTCTAAAAATATTCAGTATAATAATTCTGTCAAAGCCCCCACAGTCTCCTCAATGAGCAGAAGCCTGCAGGATTCCAATGGGGAGCCAAGTAATGAGCTCTCAGCATTCGCTCCCACACCGTCCAGACGAAATATACTCGGGCCTCCACGGTTCCACATCATTAGCAACATGAAACAAAGACACATGCTTGACTTTAATAAGCGACTAAAGTTGCTGGCTTATTAGGCTGTCACTGCACATAAACTCTATTTCAGTGTGACAAAACAGTTCCCTGCAAACAACAACAATCAAAAAAAAAAAAAAAAAGAAAAAAAGAAAGAAAGAGAGAAAGAAAAAAAGGAGGGGAATGCTTCTGCAAACAGAGATTGTTATAATTTAATATAGTAAGTGATTGAGTGAGTTGAGTGGAGTCACACGGGAAGTGATGGGTTTCTGACACCGACTCTCACGGGCACGCTGCAGACTGCAGTTTCACTGCTGGAGACAGCGGTTACGGTGGGCTGCAGTGATCAGACTACGGGCATATGTGACTGAGTTTTAGTTGATATTCCTGCAAGACAGGAAGTGCAGAAGCTTATTTCCCACTGGGAAAAGGTTCAGGCATGATTAACTTGGGCATGACCAAATAGGTCAATGATATGACAATGTGTCTAGCACAATAATTAAGTGGGAAAATGTGTGTAATTTGTTTCTTCTTGTTCTTCACATACCAATAATGCATTAGCAAGGATTCATTTAATCTCTTTCATTATATAAAAATTGATAGCAACACAGTATGATAGCCTTCATTCGAATATATTCCTTTAAATTATATTTATCACCTCAGCAAAATAGTTGCACTGATGACTACTTTTCAGTGTTTAAACTTTAATGTTTTGACTTGCAGAGCTACGGAGAGCTTTTTATATGTCAATTTCTGCTAAAAGTATAAACACATAGGTAGAAAAAATATTATAGCATTTACATTTTAAAAAGGGTATCCTTTGATCTTAAGTAAAACTCAGCATCAGGGATGTGCAGGAAAGAACCCTCCTGTGCCACAAGCTTGTTCCCAATTTTAAACATTCTCCTATTTCATACTAGGATGACATATGTGAAAAACTAGGGACTGAGGTTAACAGAGGGGTTCACTTATGCCATAAGGCAACCAGCCGCTGGATACGGCACTCATCTGAAGATTGACTATCAAAGCTCAGGTTCTCTGTTCTGCATTAATTCAGAGCAGGCAAGGATATTTTCATGCACTACAAAGTCACCAGTAGAGCTTCAAGAGAACAGAATGATAAAAATCTAACCACACACATTCAGTAGCATTGACTTAGAAAACCCAAAATCATTTGGGATAGATGCTGAAGTCCCAGTTCTGGCAACTCAAGAAGAGTAGAAATACTGTCCTAGGCTCAAAGATCATGTCCTTGATAAAGCTTCAAAATAAAGTCCTATGAAAAATTCAATTCTGAAAACCTGCAATTTCTTATGCTAGTATACTCAGTTTCTTTAGATATTTAGCTCTTTCCGAATATTTTTAATAAATGTACTTCGCTTTCTGAGCTCATTCTCAGACTCTTTTGATAATGGTAATACACTTTCAGGAGGAAGCCATCTTAATATTGTTACTGGCATGTTTATACATAGATTGGTGAGCATGTTTCAGAGAATAATATACTGATTTAAGGGTAACAAAGATCTATATTTGGGAGGAAGTTCTGTAACAGTGTTGTTAAATTTTTTTTTGTTTTGTTTGGAAAATGTTGAAATAGTGGGATTTGTGTTGGCATTGGAATAATTCCTTTGTCACTCCAGTGGAGGTGACACAATTTAAAACAATTATGGAATGAAAGAGACAGAACCTAACTGTTGGTTCAACAGGCTCATCCATCAGAATTTCCAAGGGGAAAAAAAAATTAGGTTATCTTCTGACAATGTTAAAACAAAAGCAGTGGTTAAGCACAGCTTTTATAAATGAGGACTTACAAGGGTCAAAAGCACAGAAAAAAAGAAAAGAAACCACGAGCTGCTCTTTTATAAGTTTCTGACGAAATCAGATAATACACAAATAACAATAAAGGGTACATTATTCAAGGGTTGGACTTGATGATCTCAGAGGTCCTTTCCAACCCGTCTGATTCTATGAGTCTATGATTATAGCAAAAAGTATAACTCCTTGCTAATTTCACATGTAATTTTAAGATACTTCAACATCTGGCAGTATAAACAGAAAACTTGCTTCATCATGAAGCTCAGGCAAAAGTCTGGAATATAGCAAGGCCCAATTCTGTACTTTCCAATATACTCAACACCACGAGAGTTTACCTGACTATGGGAACATAAACCTGAAATGTTTCAGTATTTGTGTCAAGAAGGACATACATCAAGCACTCCATCATCATATACAACAGTCACAACTGGCTGCCTTTCCCAAAAAGGCTGGGAAAGAGAGGCAATTCACCTAGAGCTTTCCTAGAGACATGTGAAAAGAAGGACTCAATTCTGTATGTCCTGAAAATCTGAAAAGGTGTCAGTTCTGCAAGTAACTAACATTTGCTAACAATTTCACAAGCAGTGTAAGACTCTGTAATTAGACAAAATGGATATAACAGACACAAGTAAAGGTAATTAATTTGGGAAAAATTTCAGAACTTCGTTGGAAATACTACCTGTAAAAGAAGATGTTGTTATGAAATCTTGCATCTATGTAGCTTTTATCTAGACCAGGCTAATAAATATTAAATACCAAAATACTGACAGAGTTACCTTCACAAGTCTGATGAAGCACAAGTCTGATGATGACCTGGGCAGACGAGATAGGCTCATATGATTTTTTAATAATCTCAGACATTTTTTCTAATTATATAATTAATTTTGAACACTTGAAAAGTTTCTATAATTTATATTAAATGATAAATAAATACATGAAAGGCAAATAAAAACCCAAACATTTTTCTTCAGAAATAATACACTCATAATCCATAACTAACAGGAAGACAAACAATCCATATTTGGCACAAAATACAGAAACACTATTTATACCCTTGGTCCCAGTTGATTTATCCTTCATTAGAAAATATACAACTGTTAGTGCAGAAAAATAGAAATATTTTGTGTAATAAGAGCAAATTATATATGAATGAGAGCCAGGGACCCTTCGACATGCTGCTGATAAAACCCCTGGCTTCAGGCATACTACTGAATTGGAAACTCTGTTGGGGTAGCACCCCATACAGAATAATGTGAGAATAAAATTATAATATAATAAATTCATCCTAGTGACAATTTTATGCACCATTCACTACTGTTAATTTAATAAAATACCCTTGCAGGGTACCTGCCCCAGTGTCCCAGAGTGCATGTTCCAATGACAGACTTAAAGCAGCAGCTGGACTTCACTGAACTGATTGTCAGTCACTATTCAGTGGCTGACAACACTTTCAATGATCATGGGCAATACTTTAGAAAATTACTGCATTCTAGCTATAATTCTGTACTAGAACTGTCTCTTCATTTAATACTGGAAGAAAATTATGGCTGCAGGAATCTGGGCTTCACACAGAGGTTCTGAGTAGCTGAAGAGTTTTCAAGTGCCATAGAGATTCTCTCAATGGCTTATTTGCTCTACTTTGATCACCTTGCATCTAAATAGAAGTATACATATGAGGAAGGAAAGGGAAACATATTTTATCTTATGTACATTGATCTAGTATCTTTCATTAACTCCCTTTCATGCTAGGTATTCCTGTATAGGTATGCCAGAACTGTAACAGATTAAATTTTTTTGCAAGGAGATACAGGCTCATCTCTTCCTTTGTGGTCAGTGTTTTTCTTCACAACATCTCCTTCCTGGAGATGTTTACAAAATATTGACTCAGGAAACCAAAGATAATCCATTTTACAGAATGCTCCACACGGTACTGGGAAGAAATCAATTACCTTAAGCTTTTGTTCATCCCCATAAAAGAAAGAATGCAATTTGACATATCTGGTGGGTATAACATCTTCCAAATGGTAGAAACGAATGTCAAGCATTTTGATGAATGTCAAAACGTTAACATGAAAGAAAGCTGGTTATCTGCATTCTACCTGTGTGTCTTTCTGATCCAAAAGGCTATCATTGCCACTTGCCTTCCCAGCACATTTGAGTAATCTGTACATACACACTGGTACAGGGGAGTATGCACACACTAAGTGGTTCAGGGAGCTAAAAAAGGTATAGCTGCCTTAGTTACTCTGGCATTACAAACCCTGTTATTACTAAACCAATGGGGAGGCAGGCAAAGTAGATCTAAGGAGGTGATAAAGTGTATATATATAGAACTTCAGATTACTCAAGGAAGCTATCAAAAAACAGACTAAGCTCTGGTTGAATGAGCAGTTGTTTTCAAAAATGCATGTATCAATGGCATCACCATAGTACAATCCATTGCAAAACAACACTTAGCTAACAGTTCTTTGAGATAAAGCAACTCCAATTTTAATTCTTTCCCCAACCTTACCGAAATCTCAGAAACTTTCAAAAATGTCCATTCTTACCCAAATAAGATAAAAGTAGTTTCCAATCATTCAACATAATAATTTTCTGACTTGGGAACAGGCATGGCAGATGGATGATTTAAGGTTAAAGATCCAAAAGCATATGTAAAACTCAAATGTCACAGGGCTTTGACACGTGAAATGCATCACCGCTCTGTCATTTAGTAACTGTGAATTCTTTTACTTTGAAACAAGTGCTCAGTGTGAGACAATTTAAGGCAGGCACAGAACCCCCATGATATAGCTTAAAAGCCTATACAGATCTACCAATCACCCCTTAAGACATGGCATTTGTGCCTCTAGTTAAACGGTTTGCATATCTGCATAAACTCTCTCAGTCTATCCATACTGCAAGTGCATCCACACCTGAGTGGGAAATCATATATCCCTCACTCATAGCAGGATCATTTACCATACTCCTGGTTACCTGCTGCTGCTTGCAGAACTGCACACAGGCAGTCACCATTCTGCAGCTGATGGACAACAACGTGCTAGTGTGTGAAAAATGGGAACTACTTTATTTTTGAGGAAAAGTGTATAGCAGTTGGCCATTAAAACTTGCAATTTTGTACTGATCCTGGTGAGAGAAAGAGGAAATGTTTTCTGAAAACATTGCTCTGGAGTTGATACAGAAGGCAGTGGCTTAAGTTTCTAAAATATTTTATTATTTATATATTTAATCATAACATGAACATCCATTTATTATTAAAAGCAACAAAAAAGTGTATTTGGAAATTATTAAAGACAGATTGAAGCACATTTAATATTTCAGTTTTCCACCAAAGGAATATTCTTCCAGGATTTTGTTATATTATATTTTTTTACAAGAAAATATTTCCAAAAGCCATTTCTGCTTTCCCATTAAATTTTGATAATTTCTGAAACTTTGGTTGTCTCTAGCATTTATTAAATTAATTATTAGTTACTACAATGTATGAAAACATTGACGTGAACATGCTGCATGTAATATAATGATATATTCTAAATACAGCATTACAATACACTATGTCAAAATATGATTTTTGTATGATGAAAAATATCGAAGTTTCAAAGTCAATGACTTAAAAAAATTTCTTTCACAGGAAATTTAGAGATTTTTGCTTTTCAATAGAATGTCAAGTATTTTTAAAATTATTGTGACTTCTTGCTTTTAACCAAGTTTAGTAGATGATAATTTAGACTGTCATGGCAGGATGATATATAATTTCCTGCGTCACACAAAACTGCCAGCTATAACAAACTCAGACGTATACACTGTAACCAAGAGGCTGTGATTTTCACTCCCAACCAAAGGGCTTAATAAAATACTGACTACTGATGGACCTGGTGTTCAGAATAAAAGCTTAAGGACATAAGACCAATGTGGCAGACTGAAATCGTCTTTCACTGTGGCTAAATAATGAAGAAAAAAAAGTACTGCCATCCACCACAAAAGAAGGAAACCACAATTCCAAACCAAGGAGGAAGATTTCATTGCCTTGCCAGCCCTGCTGTATGTAACAGGAGTGATCAAACTTCATCTCTTGCATGACATGTAGCTATGAAGCAGCTCCAATACTTCTCTTCTGTCAGATCTATGTCCCATGGCCAGCGCTGTGCTGAGCTGGAAATTACAGAGTAAAACAAATGGACAGCTGGGAGGAGATGTGAGCCAATAAGGGCTGCAAAGCTCAATACTGTTTCATTGTTTTGGAACCCATCCAAGCACCTAAACCTGAGCTATCCTGAAGTGCAAAGGTGGAAACATGTGAAGGTACATGTTCTGAGGTTTGCAGACATGCTTTAGTACAGGGGTTCCTATGGTGAGAAAGATTGGACATCTCTGCAGTAGGAGGAGGATCTCCTCAAGGAAAGACTAAAATACATACAGTCTGCTATCTCCCTTGTAAAAGCATGGTAAATAGAGATCAACAAAGACTTATTGCAGCATCATCATCTAGATAAAAAATTAAGGAGTTAAACTAGTAGAGTTGGGATCACTATTGACAATACTTACTTTTATCAACTGCAACTGAAAAATAAATACAGTGAATTCTGCTCTGGCTCCTCCTTTCTTCATTTGATTGTCATGGAAGCTCCCCACTTTAGGCAAGGTGTTCAAAATAAGTAAATAAAAGTAGTGCAATTACTTCGTAATTACTCTTTCTAGGAATAACAAGCAACTTGTAAAGATGTTAAGATTTTCTGTCTAAATTTAAAGTTGTCCGGAATTTATGCAAAGCTCTCCCCTCAAATAAATGTTTCTAGTGATTGTGAAGATTCAGAAAATGCTTCAACAGCAATAACTGGGATGGACGCTGTGTTGTAATAATTTGGATACACTTGACTAATGCAGTTATTCGCAATGAGGTTGGCACGGTGCCCAAAGCACTGAGCAAACAAATACGGGAAGACATTCAGTTTAACACCTCCCAACACCGCGTTGAGATCTTTGTTTGGTCCAGGGTTATTGTGGACACCGTAGCACACTCCATCATCAAAAAATTACCAAAATATATTTATATTCCTTTGTTAAATTCACTAGTGTGTTTTATGCAAAAAAATGCTGGTGAGGCACAAGCATTTTTAATCAAATTAGTATGCAACATAAGGCAGCTGTGTATTCAAATGGGTTTTTAAGCAATTTGGTTGTTTTCTTTATAATAACAGGAAAGAACATTTTGATTTTGAAGGTGACAGAGGCAATATTACCAGAATTAAACAATCTGAATTAGCTTTTTCATGAAATGTAATATGTTTTATGCTTTTAGATGGGATGCTCCACTGCTTTCAGATGAGCCTTTCACTGTTACACTCAATGGCCAGGAACAGAATAAGCTCTGGAGGTAGGATTATCCTCAAATTTAATTTTTTTTTTTAGAAGAAGAAGCTAATGGCAAATGTTTCTAGCAAACTTTAGGTGCATCTATGTTATAACTAGAGAACTAAGACAGCATATTAAAAGAAAAAATAAGTATGAAATTAGTAAACAAAGTTTGACAATTTGCTTAGCCTGAATTCGATGTATGAAATGAACATAATTTCTAGAAGGCTTTATATATACTTATATATATATTTCTATATACACACGCATATATATATGTATATAATATTCTATAGTATGCATTGTACATATTTATATAAAATATTGTATATATTTTTGTTTTCAGATGTACATAGGAAAAACATAATGGAAATAATTTCCATACATAATATAATAGAAATTATTACCATATAAAATATACTGCCAAAGAAACATATCTTCTAAATATGTGCACTGTGTAACATTACAGAGATTTCTGCAAGGAGTGGATGTGAATTTGTTTTTGTTACAACTCAAGATGAAGATGTTTTCCTCTGTTCAGTAAAACTACAGTTTTAATCAGATTCACAAAGGACACTATTCACTAATACTGTAAATAAAAATTCTCTGGAAAAAATAACCTAACTCAATTTTTTTTATCATTCATTGACTTTGGAGTCAAGTGTACTGAACATAACTTTTTTCTTAACTTATGCCAACAACAGTTGTTCAGCAAATCAGACTGGATTCCTTCTATCTGACACTTCACTGCAACTCTCCCTGGTACCCTGAGAGGTTTCCAGTTGCACCTGGGCAAATACATTTCTTTAGAGAAGCCCACACAGAGGTATCTGTGTATTCTGTGTGTTAGTCTGATGAGCTCAGCTGCAACAAGGAAAGCAGGCCAGGGATATAGGAGTGACAAAGAAGAGTGTAGGATGCCCACAGAGCACATTTGGTGTAGTGAATTCTTACAGAAGCATAAGTCTGAACAATTCTTGACATGTACATTGCAGTAGAATGACAATTTGGAGATTGAATTATCTGTAGGATGGGGTGCCTGTCCATGGCAGAGGTGTTGTAACCAGATGATCTCTAAGGTCCCTTCCAACCCAAACCATTTTAGGATTCTTGTGTGTGTGTGTATGATTTGATTCTATGTTTTTTTTAAAGTAACTAGCCTAGACTTGGCACGGAAATCATGCGGTGTTCATAATCATTTAAGGTCAAGAGATTAAAAACCCTAGTCTTTGGTTTAGGAACCTCTTCTAGAGTGCAGATTACCACTCCTCTGGCCTGAGTTTTCACCAGGCTGGTGAAAACAGAGCTGCCTGCTCTCTCAGGGCTGTATAGGAGACAAAAGTACCCTGGAAGGTGGTTCCCTTGTGGAGTGTGTGCTGGGAAGAATTTCCAGACTTTGTCAAGAGTACTGACAAAGCTCATGGATCTAAAAACATATTTTGCAAGTTATGCAGCTCTACTGAAGTCAGCATTTTCATGATTACAGAGTAAACCTTTGTGTAAATCTTTTTCCTTTGACTATGTAATCTGGAAATTTCAATTCACACTTTTTTTTTCAATTGAAGTGTATAACTGCCTTCTCTACCTGCCTGAGAATGAGGTAGACAATATGAGATTTGATGCCTGGTTGTGGCAATTTATTCCTAGAACAACTCAGAGAGGAGTATTACTGGGATCCCAGCATGCAGAAGCAACACAAGAGTCACAGGGTAATATGAAGAGCGCTGGAAAGGAGTCTGCTTGGGTCGATGACAAAAAGTAGTAATTATTTCAGTGGATCTGAAATAAGATGCACATCCAATATGGCATTTCAAAAAAATGTAAATTTTTCTTGGAGCCTTTGTTGCTGTCCTGGTACAGCCATTTTGAGCACCTTAGAAACAGAAAAACACACATTTGGAATAAATTAAAACAAACACATGGAATTGTAGAGGTATCAACATTGCACTTCTCAAAAGAAGAATAAGAGGAAAAACTTATGTATCTGCTAGTTAACCAATGCAGAAATCAGATTTCTACTGTTTAAAATTATGTTTGGGTTTCTTTCTGATATGTTACTTAAGCCAATTTGCTCCTATTACCTGAAGGAAGTTAGACATGCAGCCCTGACATCAGAAAACTAAATACCATCCCTACCACCATTACCAAATTACCAAAAAAATCTTGAAGGCAATCTCTGAAATACAAGGAAAAAGCTTTATAATGGAAAGGAGATAGCCTTTCTTACAACTTTATGCTCTCCAAGAACTGAGATAAAGAGTCTGGCAATATAAGACCTGTAATCACCTAGGAACAGAGGTAAAGCCTTCTGCAATACGTCAAGAGAAAGAGAATTATTCAGAAAACTTCAGGCCATTAGAGTTAGACAGCATTCTTTTGCAATGATATTACTAGAAATAACGGTATAGGACAAGATTACAAGACATTTAGAAATGGGTGATTTATTTAGGGGCAGATGGCATATATTAACACTAAAGGAAAATTGTGTTTGACAAACTAGCTTGAATCTGATTATTTTAATGTTCTGTTGTTGAAGAAATGAATTACTGGCTGCAATTTATCTGATTTTCAAAACTTTATTTGATATTTGTCATGAAAGAGACCTAGTTTACAAAGGGGCAATTTTAGGCAGTTATTAAATGGAGTAAAAATTATCTCAGAAAAATGAAAGAACCATGTCAATTAACAATAACTCTTCAGGTGGAAAAATATATACAATCAGCAGTCAATAAGCACCACTTTACTTGACCTATTGCACAAATTGCACTGAAATCAATGTCAAGAATGGCTAGATTTAGTGGTAAAACATATTAGGACTAACAAAATTGCATTGGGTTTCTGGGAAATAGATAGTAAAATTGAATCAACACAGTTTATCTCTGGAAATTAAATCAGTTCTGGTGCCTTTTCATACTATAATTCCTTATTCTTCCCCTCTTTTTACATTCAGTCACTGACTTTTTAGTTTAGCAAATCCTTTTCAGAAACTGTGAATATTTTTTTTTTATTAAAAGACCTATATAACTTTTAGATATTTATAAAATGCATTTATTTCAACAAATCCCAAACCCTGCGTTTATCTGTAGTGATTTGCAGTGATTCATACCCAGGAGTACGAATCAATATTCTACAGCTTCTCGCTAAAGAAGTGGATTTCTAGCCTTGATCACATCATTTTGGTCTTTGTGTTGAGACAGGGACACATCACACTCCTATATTAAAGACCTCTTAGGTCAGGGCATTAGACACAATTCTTTAAGACAGGCAAGGAAAAGTGGTTTGCCTTACATTCTTTCAGTTTAACTTCTAATAAAATATTTATCTTAATGCAAACCTAAAATTCTTCAGGAAGCACTCAGCCTCAGCTCTATTTGCTTTAAAACAAATTGATATATTTTAATTTTATGCCATATTAACTCTACCACCAAGACACACAAAGGGATCTTTTCATCTTCTATCAGAATTGATAGAATCACACTTTTTGAGTGTACTTGGTAGGTCAGATTGAAAATTTCTACCAGCATTGCTCTACACAAAAGGCCATATGAGGACTGTTTTCAAAAGAGGTATGAGAGAGAGTATGTGAAATTCCAGCTCCATGGCAGTGTGTGAAGGTATCAGCCAGGGTGTTGATGGTTTCAGCATCCACCCAATGCCCATCAGTGCAACCCCTGTTTGTCCTGAGAAAGGACATGCAGGAAAGGGACATGCAGTTGGCAAAGTTGTCATTTAATGTCAATGTGACTGCAGGTAAAGCTGATTTGCCAGGTTAGTGTTCTGCAATATCAGGTCTCCAGGCTGGTACCCAGAGCAGGCAGCATGAGGGAAGCACTAGACTGCAGCTACAGTAATTTAGATTTGCTGAACCTCTCATGGGACTGTGTTCTGCATGGCCCCATGAAAGGTGGCTACTATCTACACTTGAGAGTATCTTCAGTGGGACACTTGTTGTGGTGGAATTCTGCATCCTACCTCAGTCCTTTCTCACCTCAAATAGGTGTTGCTGCTTTCTCTATCCCTCACCCTTCATGGCTCTACTATGGCACTTTGCTGAAGGACTTGGGATCGGTCACTCCAAAACAATTCCCCCAGTGAGTGGCTCAGTGCCATCAGTCTGATTTCAAACAAGATGCAGCAATAGGCTACAAATAACTTAATTGTTTATATGTCAGTGTGGGTTCTTTTTAATTTGAGGGTTGACACGGCATGTCAGGTTGATTGAAAGATATATCCCTGCTGTAAAATGTCAAGTAGCCATAAAAGGGAGGTGCTAGAATTTCACACCTCATTGAAGAAAAGGGTTGTTTACCAACCAGTTAGGTATACAAGGGAACTTCTGCTTATAAAAAGAGCCTTTATTCTAATAAAGTTCATTTATTCACCTAGGTCATAAGTTCTACTTATTTAAAGGAAAATATTACATCTATCTAGCCCTCCTAAAAGTTTTGAAGGATAAGAGTAACTCTAGCATGTAAGGTATAACACTAAGATAGAGGAACATTAACAAAATCTAAAATACTGACAACCACCTTATTCAGAGGGAAACAGAAAGCTAGTTGAAGACTAGAAATGATATCTGTTTGCAGTGCAAAAAAACACAGTTTTCTTTTAGTCTTAGTTAACATTATTTGTATCTGTGTTCGCCCTTTTTAGTAATCTGACTAAATTCAGAAAAAAAAAATTAAAGGAAGTGGGCAAAATTACTCTTCATTGAAGGGGGAGTGACACTAAAACCCAGGCCTCTGGGACACCTTAAAAAGTGTTCTAGTATCCCACCANTTGTATCTGTGTTCGCCCTTTTTAATAATCTGACTAAATGCTGTTACCGATTCAGAAAAAAAAAAAGTGTTCTAGTATCCCACTGCACCCTCACTAAATCCAGAAAGTAAGGAAAAAGCTTCCATCTGTATTATGCAGGCCAGGTAGGAGCAGGAGAACCAGAAAAAGTGGGAGTGAGTGCCAGCACCCTTGGAAGTTCCCTGACAGTAATAATGTGAAGGGCTAAAAGCTTGAGCCCTGAAAATCATGGAGGGACTGTTCTGCAAAATCCCCGTGTTAAGGGTTTTCAAGAAGTGGAAGACTGAAATTCACATTCTCACTGTCTCATTTAGAGCAAAGATTTGAATGAAGATGTCATACCTTTCAGTTGCATGCCCAGATCTGGGACCTACATTATTTTGGAGTTTCTCCCTTCAGTGTTACTCAAGAAACTACTTCTTTTATCATAATTTACTCAAAATTTATTTCAGGCCAGTATTCTACTGTTAGATGAACACCATAATGATGATTTCATCCTTCTTGTCTCCTTCAAAACTAATTATTCACAGTGTGTGACAATACAGTGAGAAATCAAGGCAGACTTAGCCAAGGATAATTTGTAACCTCATCATTCAGGCAGGTGTTCTTGGGAAATGAGGGAATTTTATTTTCAATAGTATTAACAGGATACTTGAACCAGGGAGGATACTGAGCACCAGAATTACTGACATTTAAGTAGAGAAATACTCTGTCTCCCCTTGCTGGAAAATATGAAATGCTTTCTGTAGATCTACCCATTGGTTTGCAAATACCTCGTTTCTAATCAAAACAAACTGATTATTTTCAAAAACTAAACTTTTATTTTCTCCAACCTACAACACTTTTCCTCCTCTGTCTGAAATTCTGAAAATCTTAGTTTTAGATTAGCCTAAAACAAATTTGAAGAATTCTTGGTATTTTTTCCTAACTGAAAACTGACTTGAATAGCTTTGCTATACCCATTGGTGGTAAAGTGAGATTACAAAAGAATGCCCAATTTTTTTTCTGGCATACTCTTTTATTCCAGCCTTTTCTACAGTTTACTTATTTGTAAATAATTGTAGCTAATGTAATGGTGCACTAATGCTGCAGTCCAGATACTGTAACCTCATTAGATACCACTTTCAAATTCTCCAAGAGAGTAGGAACAAAGTTCCCAGCACAGCAAATAAGTGCCAGTGACAAAGCATGTTAAAATTGAAGAGGAATTTGACTTACTGTCACTAGGAGATAGTAGAGGAGTCAGAACATCATGATAGTTTCCCTTATTCCCACCAGACATTGTTTTATGGACAGGAATGAATATCAGCAATACTGTTAATTTTACATTTTCTTCAGTGGACCTATCACTTCTGCTTCAACCCTTCACTGTTCTTGGGAGTTATTTCAAGAATATATATATATAAGAACATATATAAGAATAACTTTGGCATAAGTCTACCTAGAAAGGCTGGTTCCACACTGTCAACATCAGCACAAGTTCCTCTTTGTTTTTCTGCCACTTCAAAATCGGGTTGTCTAGACACCCTTCGAACCACTTGGTTCTCTGGACTTGTGCTTTCCTATTTTATTGGTTGACCACATATTAAAAACAAACTTTAAAAGATCTCAGTGGTTAACTTTACACATGGTAAGAAAAGCCTTGTCAGTAAAGGGTCAGCTGGGAGACCTGTAACATCATGTACTCCCTCCCATTTTTACATCTTTTCTACTTGTTTTCTTAGGTCAGGGATCTTCATCTGAAAGCTGAGGAGGCACACATGACTTAAAAAATTTTTTTTCATCTATTGATACCAGAGCTGTTCTGGCATAATCTGTGGCAGCTCTTCATCCTTACACTCAGAAGGGAACCTGAACAGGTTTTAGTGAACAGTAGTGATAATATTATTTCCAAAGCAGGACATGGTTATGATTACACCTCTGAAGTAGACCACTGAATGGCAGAGCAGACTGATGCATGACATACACCAAAATAGCCTAAACTATTCAGTTACTCTTGGTTGTGAGACAGGCTTTTTTCGTAAGATGTCAACCACTGTTGTTGTAACGTTAATGAAACCTTCAGCCAAATCTGCATTAAGCTGTTTTCTGTGTCTTTGTGAAATTTACTGATTTGGAAAGCTAATGTGATTCATGCCATGCACCAGTTTCTTCCTCTTTTTCAACTGATTCTTTGTCACCCCAAATTTCCATTTTGGAGTGAGCAATCTCTCATTTTTTAAGCTAATCTGGTAGCCATAGTGCTATCAATTTTCATAATATTCCTTGTCTTCAGTACATGAGACAGTAAATTCTACCTGCTTTTCTCAGAAGATGGGATACTAACTGTACAAACTTGAACAATAACATTGCTGACAGTTTTAATAGTTTCCTTGAGATGGTTGCTTACATAGAATTACACTATCCATATAAATTTCTCTTTTTATGAATCCTCGAGGTTATTTAGACAATTACAGTAAACTATAGAGCACATAGTAGGAGCTGGCCAGCACATTGTTGGAATTTTTTTCCCCATTCCAAATTGACAGAAAATGAATGGTGTTTTTTTTTTAAGAAACAAAAGCTTGCAGTATCTTACCCTCTCCAACTCCTTCAAACTACCAGGAACAGACCTTCAACACAGTCAGTCAAGAATTATTTTGTTAAACTATTTCTGGCTAATTGTATCTGAGACCATTCTTGCTGATGTATGCTATTACAATCCTTTCAGAACAGAGAGGTTTAAGAAGGCACAACACAAAGTCACTATCAGTTTCTAGAATAACAAGGCATATTAATCTTATATGTTAAACTATTAAGAATTTTTTACTTTTTCAAGCAATCAAGCATGGAAAATGTAGGCCTAAAAAGACTTTAATGTAAGTACCCTTACTGTGAGGCATTTGGAATGAGTTACATTGTAGGTGTGCTTTATAATACTGAAAGATTCTAATAACTGTTTATGTACTAAAAAGGAAAGCAAAAATATGATTATTAATAATTTAGACCATTTTGTTTATTGGTTCCTGCAAGTTTTTTTGGTCAGTTATTAAGTGTTAAGTCAAGTTATTTGACACCAAATATTTTTTTAAAGTATTTGCAAGATTAAACTCTGACAGTGTGACCTTAATGATGCTCTTAATGTAAGTTTGAAGTAAATGTGAATGAACACGAATTTATGTAGCTAATAAGAGTGCAAATCTCAAACTATTAATCCATGCAGTTAAAAATGAGCATGCAAAGTAGATAAAATAAGATACAGATATTTTTGGACTTCTGAACATTTCTTCAGGAAGTTGTTTACTACTCTGGAACTATTCAACATGGCTACTTCACATGTAAATAAGAGGAAGAAAGTAAAAACTTGAAATCAAAAAAAAAAAAAGAGGGTGTCGAATTTAATAATGTAAACTATTCCACTTACTGACTCTGCCTTTTTTGATTAAATAAATTTGTGACTCAGTAACAGTTCTAACATCTCTGTAAAGTGTTACAGAACAAACCAGTGTTATATTAGGGGCAAGTCAGCCCGCATACATAGATTTCCCAGTATAAAAGTCTTACAAAAAAGGGATCAGGGTAATGTTTGCTTCCTAACGGAAGTGTGTTACAAAACTCGTGTAAGCCAATTCTCCTACT
Source organism: Pachyramphus minor (assembly GCA_013397135.1). Classification (NCBI taxonomy): domain Eukaryota; kingdom Metazoa; phylum Chordata; class Aves; order Passeriformes; family Tyrannidae; genus Pachyramphus; species Pachyramphus minor. Next base: position 387,535 of record VYXB01000741.1, on the reverse strand, counting down.
TAAATGGATACAAATTGTTTTTATGGATACATAAATAAGACAGATGATCACAGCCACCAGCTGACCAAGGATTGATCAACCTTATACCAGTCCTTTCCTGCAATTCGTGCATACCAGCACATTATATTTATGTATATGTTAGGACAGATTGTCTGAAACTGCTAACAATATACAACTCTTTCAACTTTGTTTAGTAAAGGAGAGGTGTTTCCCCAGTCCCTCTTTTCCTATTCTGTTCAGTCTGGTGCATAGAGTCTGGAAAAACTATAAGGATGTGGGAATAAAATAGGAAACAGTGATTCCTTTTAATTGTAGGTAGAATCTGTTAAGGTATAACAAAAATATAAGCTAATGCATTAAGGTATAATGCTGCTAGTGGAAGAACTGAGCTCCCACAAGTTTTCTTTGATTACTTTTAAGTGAAGTTAATGATATGCAACAATTCAACACATGAAAAAAAATCTACTGATTAAATTATATTTTACAAAAGATAATTTTTGTTTATTTGCCTGATACCCCTTAACTCAAAGGCTGACATCACAACCTTCTCAGCATTGACTCCTGTCAATATAGCACCAAAAGAATATTTGATCTACAGTCAAAATTGCTGGTTTTTTGAATCAAGGTCTAGTGTCCAAAGGCATCACCTTCCATGACCCCTCTGTTTGAAAACTGTGTACTGTAAGAAACCTGAGCCACTGTGACTACTAATATTCCTATTCATCTCATTTGTCTTAATGCCACAGGTGGCACTGAGGTACAAAAGGGGTCAAGGGTTCCTGAAATAACTATGACTATGGAGGGAAAAAAAAGAAGCAGTTTTCCATCATCTTTACTCTCCAGGCATTAAAGAACACCCATTTTTAACTGAAACACCTAACCGAATTATCAAATATCTACATATCTTTTAGTAAAAAAACCAAACCAACAAACCAAAACAAAGAGATTTCACTTGCTGTAGTGGGACACCTTCTTCCAGGTGACAGTAGATTTGAACTAACATTGAAGTCCTACAGATATCACTGCGTTCTGTGATGCAGAACTGTCGTCCTATGCATCAAAACTGTGACCCGATTAGCAACTAATGTGGCTGATTCATCTGGAAAGGAGACTGACTTCTCCATAAATTAGCTTGATAACATCCTTTTGCTATCAAAATAATAATTTGATTTGGCAGCCTGTGGCATTAATTTTCTGACTGAGTCATTTGAACTTATTAAGTTATTGATTCAAATTTAATCTTAACATCAACTGGATGTTTACATTGTTTAATATAATTAGCTCAAAGAAAGTTTAGTAAATTTACATAATGAAAACCTTATTGAAGATACCTCTTTTTCCCTCATGTTTTCATATAAAACTGGCTATTATGGCAATGTATTATAGTATCAAAACTCTAAATGCAGAGAGAACCTCGGTTAAAAAATCTGTAAATTATGTATTTTTGCTTACTAACTACTATCTAGTCTCAATATATTGACAAATCCCAAATTTCAGTTCAATTACCAATTTCTGTTCCTAATCAAAACATTTCTGAAAGCTAGTTTAAAATTTAATTTAGAAATAGATAGAAATTATTTTTATTTTATAAGTATTCCTTCTATGATAATTTTATTTTTTTTTCACACTGAATCCTTAAGAGTTTTATTTTTCCTTTAAGATTTTTGAAGAATTGGGAGTGGGTGGAGGTTTTTTTGCCAAAATTTTTTCCATGCTTTCATTGTTAGTACCGTGATCACATGAAGCAAACCAAGATCTCCAGATAAGTGAGCTAAAACCCCAATTTAGAGATAGAAATTATTTTTTGTTTATATGAGAAAACTTTTTTTTTCCCCGTTAGGTCAGTGTACAGAAACAACAAAATCAGAAGGAATTCATTGCCTAAACTGAAATGTGCCCATTGTTGGGTCTACCTTGTGTTCTATTTGGCTTTTCTAAACAATAGGGACATTATTTTAAAACAGTCATATCGCAGATGTGAAATATACTAAAGACAGAAATATCCAAGACTCAGATATGTGCATGAGAAAGATGTGAAAATATCTTATCTATAAAAGCATAAAAGAACTTCACTTGACTTGCATGACTTTTTGCATCAAGCATGCTACAGCAGTCTTTTGACTCTAATATGAAACTATAGTAAGGATCATTGCACTAATGCATGAGGATTTGTGATAATGTTGCAGAAATTTTACTGTCAAAACTGAACTGCAGTGTAATGACTTTTGTTATCATGGTTTCTAATAACTATTCAGTATGAATTGACCCTACATATGTTTTACTGCAATAATATGTCAGTTATCCAGAAAGAAAAAAAAAAAAGAAACAGGAATCAATAGACCTCCCACCCCCAAAATATTACTATAACATGGCCACCTGAAGATAGCAGACAGTGAATACAACAATTAATATTTTACTTATGTTTTAAAGGAATTATAGTTTGCATTATAGTTTTTAAATAAAAGTTATGGAAAAACCCCAAATTATCAATGATTTGCAAGACAATGTCACTTGCAGTATTAAGGAGAGATACAAGTTCTTAACTTATAATGACTTGCCATACCTTTGTATTTGGGAATCATCCTTAATTTAACTATAGGAACAAAAGCTGACATCTACAGTACAACCACTAACACATTAGTACAACACAACAGAAGTACCAAATTTTGTTCATCAATTAGATGTTCTAAGATTATTCGGTGCAAAAAGAAAGATATGGTAAGTAAATACATTTGTTTTTAAAGCATAATCATATTCCTGGTGCGAATGTGTTAGCCCACTGATATTTCCAGAAGAAACTGCTGCTATATATTTGCAGGGAAGAAGCTGTATTAAGCAGGATTTTGTTCCTGTCTGCCACATAAAGACCAATTTACAAATCTCTTACACAGAGGATTTTGCCACACCAAAATACACGGGTACAAACTAATAACCTATCAGTACTGAAAAACAGACAAACAAAACCCTGCACAACATCTACATTCAAACCCAAATATTCAGGGAAAATATTAGGTACTAAATAGGATGCATTTAAAGATACTATCAAGACCTATTACAGTTTACTCCAAAGTCATCTAGAAAAAATAGAAATGTGTGAGTCATCTTATAATGAAGCTAGTACATTCCACATGGCAGACATCCCACTGATCAGTGGAAGATATAGATATAAGGGATATATATGAAGATATATATATGAAGAATGTGGAGGGAAGTGTTATTTCAGAGACTAAACCACTAACAAAAAGAAATTGAGAATAAGAGTATCTCAAGATAAAGAACTGTAGGGAAATACTTTACTTGTTCAGGGTGATATTTGACTACACTGATATTTGATCAAATTAAACATTAGAATCATAGAATCATAGAATGGTTTGGGTCGGAAGGGACCTTAAAAATTATCTAGTTCCAAACCCTCTGTTATGGGCAGAAACACTTTCCACTAGACCAGGTTGCTCAAAGCCCCATTCAGCCTGGCCTTGAACACTTTGTGGGTGTTTCCAGTTGAAATGAAGAAAAACAATAAAAGGAATAAAAAAACCCAATTTGCTTTTACATTAGTATTAATAAAACCTGGCTTCTAATTTGGAGTAATTACATATATAGGAAAGCAACTTCTTAGGAATTAAGGATAAACCCACTTTCTTCTTGAATGTTCCTGTCATTGTACTCGTGCACATATATAGTAGAGCACCAAGAAAAATCGTTACTTTGACACTTCTCCAGAATTGATTTTCTGTTGCTGCTGTAAGTCACTTATTAGCATAAACCTGAGAAGAAAATGTGTCTTTTCATAGGTAGTGTATATAATCAACATGGTTTTTCCTTTTTTCATAATTCCTAAACACTTTCTTTATGTGATAATGGTAGGAATATTTTAGTAGTTGCACTAGTTATTTGTTTAACTAAATAAAGAGTTATCAAAAAGGAAATTAGATTGTATCTGTAATCCTTAAATTAGTATTGTGAGGAGAATTTCCATTCTTCATACACATACCACTGCTGAATGGCACACAGAACTGTACAAAGTTCTAAACACTGTTGTCATTACTTCCTACCTCAAGCTTGGTATATGTACTGTAATACTGATTATAAGCTCCTATAGAATAGCAACACCTTCATAACCATCTTCTCCATAAACAAGACTTTAAAAAGCAAAAAAAAAATATTATATAGCATTGCTAATGAAACTAGATCCTGTTGGTATTGCATTGCTATTTTGCTATATTTTACTATGTTTATTTTATTGTATTCAAATTGAGAAGGAAAAAAGCAATAATATATGCCAGCTCATTTGCAATTTTCTTTTGCTTCCAGACTACATCATTGAGATGCATGATAATATCATCCATACTATGTCCAGAAGAGGTAAACTATTGAGTGGAAAAATCTTTTTTGCAGATATTATCAGGAACTATTAAATTCTGAGAATGTGGAAAACAGCTATGCTTATATCCAAAGAAATAAAAGGTCCAGTTGATAAACTTACACAGATATATTTCTCTGTAGAAAGAAAAAAATTCTTTAAATTCCTGATATAATACAGTCTCTTTAAGAAAACAGTTCAAGACTCATAGCATTGCCTCTGCTGTCATATCAACAGAACATAATTTACACTCACTTGATGAAGAAAGATAAGCAATAATTTTTTCTGGTTTTTATGTTTTGAATCTCCAACTTTTCCTCCAAATATGGTTATGCCTAAGAATATATGACCTAAAAATAGTTTTGTTCTGAACTATAGAAGAGCTCTATAGTTAATAAGAACACCTTGGAAGGGATTTTCTTATTTATAATTTTCAGGAGCAAACGAAATTCAGTGAATTTTGCAATGCAAAATTAAGTGCAGTGTTATGAGAAAATGAGTGATGGATGAAGTTACAGGTATAAGACATAGAATGGATTGCTAAGAGTAAAGTATTAGCAAATAATCTGAATTTTACATATAAGGTATTTATTTGAACATTTCTACACTGTACATCTAGAAAATAGACTAAAATACCAATATATCAGGACCTGATTCCTGCGTATGATCTGAGTTAATAAAGATTCTTACCTGAATTTGGTGATATGAAGGCAAGGTCTGACGATGACTTAAATGCATATTAATTTTCCAAAATGTAGAAATTGAAGGCAATCAAGGAATAATCTAAAACACTTGAACAATATTTTTACTTGATTACAGTTTATATTGAAATGAAAATATGAATGTGAAAATCCAAGAAGAAAAGGAGAATTCCAGTGATAGATTACTGCAAGTATTCTAATGTTATTAAATAGTTGCATCCACTGAATTTTAGAAGTGAGATCAATTAATTGAATAAGCAATATTAGCACTTCGCTGCTGATGGTCTCTAACAGCAGCTTCCAACCTGATACTATTGTCATAGAGTTCTGTGAGATCTTTACTGTTTAAGTAGTAGTTATGAAAGATTTTATATTCCTGAATTAATGACATATTTTCCTTAATGATTTGATCCAGAGAAGCCTAAACAGATAATGATTACACGTACTGCCAAACACCTTTCTAAAGAATGAAATTATTGGTCACTTCTACAATTTACATGACTCATTCACTCACAAACAAAAGAGAGGTGACAAGATTACGGTTCCAGTGAAAAAAATGGAAAAACCGTAAGTGAATTTTGGGTGGCTACGATTTTGTTGAATAAATTTATAGTAAAGTATATATTATTAATAAATGACTTGTACAGAAAACAATTATGTAAATTGTTACAGTAGAGTCTACTAAATAGAACATATCCTCTAACTTACTACAGAAGACCATTTTGCATAGAAATTATAGTCTTAATTGCCAGAGAATACATCAAATTCATTCATACTTTTCCTCACTCTCATTTTACAATTTGTTTGTAAAGCTGAAACAATGCAATACTGGTGTGTTTTCTTAATAATTTTAATGTTTCCAATTAGATTAATTTGATTTTAAAGACTAATGAGACATTTGACTCTCATAATCTGATACCAGGTGAAGCTGAAGTTGTTTGGTATGTATGCTTCTGTAATAAGAAAAATTTCCATTCCTTTAAATCCATATTTTGATTGAACTTTCTCTGACTGCATAATATTGCAACCATCACAGAATTTCCTAAGGAATTTGATCTAGGTTACAAGGACACAATCTGATTTAATTTATTTTCAAATTGATTTTTNAGAATGAAATTATTGGTCACTTCTACAATTTACATGACTCACTCACTCACAAACATCTCCAAAATTTTCATTATTATTCCATTAAAAAACACTAAGGAGAAAGGGAGCCTGGTAGACTTTTACCCATAAGTTAGTTGAATATTGTCATTTCAATATTTGACATTCAGAACTTCTTTTAATTTCATCACTATATAACAACATATTTCAAAATCTTTCTTCAAATGTATTTTAAATATACACCTTTAAAATGCATGTTCAAAACATCATGGCTAGTGATGAATGCTACCCAGTAGAGAGAAGCACAAAACCCCACCATCAAACAAGGCTGAAACTTTTTCAATTTGTGTATGTTGTTGCCAGGTTTACCTGGGAGGTATTTCTGTTAAAAGCACCTGCAGATTATAAGGTGGAGAGAAGGAGAGTTTGCATAACAAAGAGTGTGTAGAAGCCTGGGAAAACTAATTAAGCCCAAATGCCCACGGGCACAGTGGCTGCCCTAATGTGAGGCAATATTTTGAAGTCTCCTAATGCAAAAGGCAGAGTCTAAAAGCTTTTAAAGATAGAGGAGTCTGCTTAAGAGTCTATTTTATACAAGAGAGCTCTATTTAATCCCACTCGCAGAACCATGTGTGCCCTTGCAGAAAAGCAGAGCTAGCAGAACTGCTAGAGCAGTTGGAGCAAATGTCACCATCGTCTGCTCCATGGATGGAGCCTGCTGGCCCAGCAGGAGCAAGGGCAGCCCTCTGGCTTGACAATTGGAAACAGTGAGTGAAATGCTACTGGAGGCAGTGGGGGGCAACCACCTGTCCCAGAAGTCGTCTCACCAAAATCCAGAGAAAGGAATTGTAAATAATTTGGGGGTTATTTTTGAAAGAAGAATATTACATGCTATCTGTTTAATATTACATGTTATCTGTCTACCTATCTGCTCCTCTTCTCCCCTTAACATGTTTAAGTCAAAAGATGCATGTCTGAGGCGGTAAAAAAAAAATATTTTGAGCATAAAGGAGTTTAGATTAATTTTCCCACATTCAAGCCACCATTTTTATTAAAATCCTAAAAAGACCCTGTTACTGCTAGTCAAACCATCTTTGGAAAGGAAACTTAAATACATATTGGGAATATTTCTGTAACAATAAACATTTCAGACTTACGCTATACCTACAAGTTTTTCCAGAAATCAGAAGGTCTGGGGAAGTTCGGAAAAATTCAGGCTATTATGCTTTAGTATGTCCCATGTCTCAAAGAAATCTTGGGAATTAGTGGACTAATAAAGTCTGAGTCCTTCTGGGGTCCCAGTACATAATATTAAAGAATCATATGTTTTCTGAATCTGTGCCCAAGTGGGTAATTTAGAGTTTCACATTTTAAAGACAAAACTACCCAAGGGAAATAGGAGCATGCCTGAACAACTCCCTGACCTTCCCTTGGAACTTAATGAATTTTGGGAGTTCCCAAGACAGTTAGAATATTAATAATGATTTTAGAGCTTTTACTGTGTTTTAATCAAAAGGATATTAACTTTTGTTTCTGTATTTATACAGAATTTCTAAAAACTTTATTTAGAAGCTAGTCATTGTTATGCAACTAAATCTAAAAATTCTTCCTGTACAGAACTGTTAATCTCTACAACATCAAAATATTATAATGGTATGTGTCTTTCAGAAATATAAAAATAATAAAAAGAAAGATGGATAATTTAGGGAGTAAGATGTGATTATCTTCTTGATCTTAATCTTTGGGCAGCAGTAAAACCTGTTTTTCAGGGTTCCTCAGCAAACACAGAATGCTTGGTATTAATATGTTTACATTTAATACCAGTAAACTGTATGCATGTAATGTGATGTTTTCAACATCACAGCACTTTCACATATAAAATAAATATGGGAAAATGACAGAAAAGTTTGCTTGCAGACTATGAACGTCAATATAGTATTTTTCACCAATAACTTACCACAAAAACAGTGAAGTACTACTATTTTGTATGATTTAAAATGGTCCAGACATTTTGAGAATGAATAACAACATACCAAAGAAGCCTTCTACAAATATGGACAGTAATACTTAGTTGTCTAGTCCCCAAAATTGCTTCATTCCATAGCTTCTGTCAGCTAAGACAGATAAAGTGAAATGGTTCTTTTCCTCTCACTCACTCCTCTGAAAGATGAGCTGAAGTTCAGAAAGTAAAAAGCACACGTCCTTTAAATACCTGACTGTCACTTATTACATTTCTACAGAGTATTTCCCAGAATACAGGCAGAAAAAAAAGTCTTAAGGAGTATTCTTTCTTTATGAAAAAGATGAACTGGTCAAACTGTGACCAAACTTGGCATGTGAGAATATACGCTATACATCTTTCTCCTGTTGTAGGAACATAGGAATATGAATGCTAAAACTGGTTGTAAGACATTCAAGCAGATGATTCTGACATTTGTTTTTTGTTTTATCTCTGGAATTAAAACTTCTGAATTTGTACACTTGTGAACTAATAAAAAGCACCACAATTCACGTGCTTGTTCTTCTGCTCCTCAGCAAAACCTTATCAGACTTGTGGTACATAAGACTTTGTCTACTGGTACATTTGACCTCTTCAAACATTCTGGAAATTACATTCAAAATATAAGAAGAAATTTTCTATATTTCTATTTCGAATGAACTTTTTTTTTCCCCTGTAATTCAGGGAAATTTCTTGATGGTTCTTCACTGAAATGAAACTTCAGTCACAGCGTAAAGAAACAAAGTGAAACTAGCAAAGGCCATATTAAAGACAAATGAAAGAAGATATTTCTTTGCACTATGTGTACTTAAGGTGTACAGATTCTTCTGAATATCAGAAATTTACAGAGATTTAAAAGGGACATGCAATTTCTAGGAGAAAATCCAATCACTTTGTGTTGCAAGTGATCCAAGATTTTTTTTATGGTTCTATGTAAAGAATTGTATAGACAAATCTTAAGATCAATGATTTTGTCCACATAATGATATAACCATAAACATGATATAAATCCCTGTAGTTTACGGGGTCAGTTGTAATTTCAAATGGTCACTCGGACACCAGTATTTTATTTGAAAGATAAGAACAATTGATTTTGACAATGAGGTGCACAGGCACAATAAACTAATTATTAAAGGATCTATATTAATTGGCTATACTACTTAAACTTGATGTTGTGGGGAATGAAATTGGTTTCCCCAGGCAAGAATGATGGTTTCTTTTGTAGGCATAAAGTATTCTGTTCATAACATGAACTCCAAAATAAGAAATATGTTTAATTTACTGTGTTAATGTGCATCTGCCCCTCAAACTCCACAGACCTTCCCCGAAGTAGCTTAGCAAAGTTTTTCCAGTAGCATGTTACACATCAAATGTGTTCCTTACCAGGGCATAAGAAACATGGTGATAGCAAATGCAACGAGGTCATTGTAATAGAGTTGACAAGTCTCCCAGTTTTGGCAAAGAAAGTTCTTGTAAAGCAAGCATGAGGCGTTGGGGTATTTTCCCTGTCTGAGGGTTGATTGATGCAACTATCAGAAAATAGTCAGAAAATATCCTGGGCTCTACAAGTCACAGAAGATACAAGAGAATTTGAGTTGATATGATCAGTGATTCACTCTCCTTACTTCTGACCTTCTGTCGATGCTGCAACCAGCATTTGATATTTGGTAATTTATGCACCAAGGATCACGTAGCTACTCAGTAAATCTCTACAACTGCAACCCTTTTAAGGTACACAGTGCAAACAGCTGAGCCCTGCTTGAACAAGCTCTAACATGAGTCAGAGGATTTATGTTGTTGATATTACATACTGATCTAATACAAATTTTGATGGTCTCTGAGCTGAAACAGGTCTTCCCCCATATCCTCAGCCAAAGGAAAAAAAATCCACATAGTCCAGAGTTGCTGAAACTAACACTTCATCTGAAAGACAATACCTTTTTACACCTGTGGCAAGAATTTTTTTATTATGTTTGGCCAGAATTTTAGAAAATGCCTGCTTGTTTATAGACACAGACTGACAGAGAGAAGTGAGAGATTATATTTTTCAATAATTTGCTAAAGACCATTTGTAACTAATTAATTATTCTTTCAATAGAATATGGTGTCAAATGTTTTCTGACAAATTGCATTTTTCCCATCTACAAACTAAAGTAACAGTAACTACAAGTAGTCTTTCTCTAATAACAAAGCACTTCAAATGACAATTCCAACAGTTTGGGAAAAAAACCAAGTTTAATTCTTATAAGGATTCAAACGGAGAATTAATATAGGGAATAAATCCAGATCTGCACTAAATGTTGGGGAAAAATTTATGTGGATGTTGAGTTACACAAACAATAAACGCTGATAAAATAATAATGAACAAAATATTACTAAAATAATAAAGCTACTAAAGTAATATAAGTAAATACAAGCACAAACCTGTCTGCTTTAACATTACAAGTATTCCAAAACAAATGGTATGTAATACTATACAATAGTATACAATTCTTCAAGTGAACCAAAGCTGGAAAACACTTTTCTTCATAGAGTCTTTCCTACGTCTGAAATATTCGTGACCTCTCCAAAGTTAGTTTTTGGCACATGAACCAAATTTTATTGACAATAAAAAGAATCTATGCTTATAGAATAAGATCTGAATGTTCTAAGATAATTTTATGTTGATGTACCTTTTAGCCATGATTACATCTTTATCTGGAATCAAGAAACACTGATTACAAAGGGGAATCTTTTCCTATGTGGAGTCCAACCTCTCTGAAAGTCAAGAAGTGTGTGTTCTAGAACTCTTCTTCTGAAGGTTTCGATGAAAACTCCAGAGATTTTTGCATATACTTCATCATCAGGTCTGTCAATAGCTACATTTAAAGAAACTTTGAACTGGAATAAGCTCTCCTTCAGAACATAAGACTTGAGTACATGTCTTGTATCTATCAAAATTTTGAAATTTGTTCCTGCCCTGCTGAATAGATATGTACCTTAATAGTGCTGCTTGACAATTAAGTAATTTTGTTGTGGATAGCAAACAAATAAGTTTTTCTTATTGAAAGAATCAAAGATGGTGGAGAGCTTTGTCTACAACCAGAATTTTGTCTCAAATTTTGTGATCTGTCATGACCACAGATGTTCATGAGAAAAGCAATAGATGCAGGACATGCAGGAGAAAAGCGACAGTCAAGATGTTTAGGAAGCAACTGGACATTTTCTGTTTTCATTTTGCAAGGCCAGAATATGCCACTGCATCTACTATTAAGCACATATACATCATGCATAGTTGAATTGAAAAGAAATGCAGGAGACTGGAAAGTTCCTAAGTCTTGAACCTATATGAGATGAATGTCAAGGTTTTGATAATTCTCTTGAATAGCTCCTGAAAATAAAAAAAAGAAAAAAATTGGGTTGGGAAGCACACTAAAGAATTGTCATCATATAAGCAGATAAAGAAAATGAACTGATGAACAGATAGATCTTCATGGTATGTGATGCCATGACTGTGTTAGGGATCAGTACGGATTTGCTGGCAGCAACCTGGATATGTCACTTAAGTAAGTCACAGTTCTCTCTTGATATCAAGGAAACAGATTGGTCTCAAAGCACTGAACTGGAAGTACAAACATGACGCCTTCAGGTAGTAGGGGTCACTGACTCCACCAGTGGTGTCAGGAGTAAAGTTTCAGAATGCACACAAGTGAATTAGTGACTACACAGAAGTGAAAAGTAAAAAAAGGATTAAAGTAAGCAGAACACAAGTTAAAATTCAAAGACAAAACAGAACTGAATAAATCATACTGCTGTCGCAGAAAACATGAATGACAATAGACTATAAAACAAAAAGAAAGAGGAAACACATCTTAAGTCTGATGTTAACTATGGAACAATGCTGCTGACTGCGGAAAAGTGTTACTTTAAGAGATTTTTTTAGAAGTTAATTATAAGCAATTGTTATGATATAAAATGCCAGTAAGTCAAGGAAGAAGATTGAAGAGGATCTCATCCAATCCATTGGTTCTAAATGCTAATGGAAGAAAACATCAATCATTCAAAGACCAGAAAATATAAAGAGCAGGTTCTTTGGAGTTATGCAGTTGTTAAAAAAATGATTCAATATCAAAACAGATGCCTACCTTTTTTTTTTTAGAATACATGAAAACCAACATTTACATTAATTGAGAATAGTGTGGAAACAAGAACTATAAAAAAGGTCCTTCTAACACTGAATTTAGGTTCTGTGTTGCTGACTTTACCATGTAGAAAGTTTTTATTTCACAAAAAGTAAATGCTACTTGTTTGGACTAAAGTCAATCTATAAATACAATGAAATGCAAATTCACATTCACTGAGTATTAAAACTCAGGTTAAAACTGATATAAATAAAAAAAAGATGTTGAAATTACATAGAATTAAGAACTTTTTCAATCCTACATTATCCTCTATACTTAAGTTTATATGCTTTTTTGGAAGAGAAAAAAAGAAAAGAGTTTATGATTTCATTATTGTTTTCTGCATAACATAGTTTTAGACTGTTAAACACAAACTTATTTGCCTATTATTGCATCATTAATTTTTCTTCTATATCATCAGAGTTTGATTATATATACCTACCAATATTTTTAGAGCATGTTGTGAGGGAGAACTTCACTTGCAACGTTATTTTGGAAAAGATGAAACTGCATGGGAATGTCCATTTATTTATGTTACAATACTCTGTTAGAGATTTATAGAGCTCTCCATTTTCTTATATATTTAGGAATGGACAAATCTGCATCACTGGGGGAAAAGGCTAATTACTCACAGTAAGGTCGTTAGATACACACTTTCTTTTTGTCATTACAAAGACTAATATTTTTGCAATAATGGCACTCTGCAGAGTAGATGAAGCAAATAAATAATAAACCTCCTTATTGTGATGCTAATGCAAAACCAAATGTTCTTTCAATTGTACAGCTGTAAAAATTAAAGTGAGAAAGGTGTCAAAAAAGTAAACAGCAATACTCAACACAATATCTGTTACTTATACACACCTTTCATACAACCACATTGCCTCTGAAGAGACAAAGGTGCAAATAAAGGAAGCTGTTTTGAATTTTTATTAAATTAATTGGAAATTAAAAAATATTTTGTTCCTTCATTACTTGAAACATAGAAATTAAACTTTTTGTATTTTTGTATTTTACAGAACAATATATTTTATTTTTACAAATACTGTAATCAACCATAAAAATATTAGCATTTAATGCTGGTTTTGAAATTCATCTATTTTAATTTCCATACAGTTAGAGGGATCAGCTTTAAGACTTGATACCCAGAAGTTTTCATAATTCTTTGAAAAATTATTACTACTAAATAATCCCCTGACGAAAATGAACATTGATATTTTATTCTAAAGTTAAGTTCTAAATGAAATGTTATAGAAGAATATTTTGGCTAATGCCAGTTATGTACTTTGGTCTATGGACAGAAAAAATCTGTTCTCTTCACCTTATTCTTTCCAGAGTTTTTAAATAACAGAGAATGTCTCTCTCCTGCTCTCTGCTCCAACTGGAACAGGCAGTTCAAAATTTTGAAAAAAGACATTTTTCAAAATGCCTTTTTTTCAAAAGGAAAACCTTCACTAATCAAAACTAAACATATAATGAAAAATTGAACAAAACAATTTTTAATAAAGAGAGTTTCAAAAGTAATTACTTTTTCTGTCAACTCCATCACCTTTCACAGTAAAAACCTCAGAAGCATCCTGTATCCTTAAATAGTATGGAAGTTGAATTTTAAACATAGACTATATTATGACTATAATCTAATAGATTATAGAACCAGAACCTTAATTTGAACAAGTCTTTATTCCAGGTAAAATACACCAGTAAGAGCATAGTTCAGCTCTCCATCAATGCAATATTGTGGCTGTCTGTACAATTATGTTTGCACCACACACTCTCTCTACCTTACTAGAATCTTGCTAACAGGACACCTGAAAGATTATCTTGTTCTTATTTCCCTACCCAACAGAGTGTCCTTTTGTAAACATTCCAAGAAACAGAGATTAGGAGTTTTCCTTTCAGTTGTCTTCTTTAGGGTGAAATTTGAGATTTGTCTTTTTATGCAAACCTTTGTTGTCTAAAACCTACAGCATAAATATTATGACAGCCCTAACATATGAAGAGCAGAAAAGATGCAGTACATTGAGATCGATCACATAAAATCAGCAAGATGTACCGAGTGCCAAGAAACAAGACATGAGGTGGTTGGGAATACAAGGAGGAAGAATTCAACAGGTTTTGAGTGGAGTTGCTGTTTATTGGAGACCTGCCTGCCTTCAATGTAATTCTGAATGGTCTTGTGGAGAGAGCAAAACGAGAATATAAAAAAGGGGACTGATGTCTTTAAAGTATCTACACAGACACTGCAATGTAAAACAAAAGATATCAAGGGTTTTGCTACTTGGTAAAATCAAATCAAAGGCAGAACATGGTCAAGTTTCATGACAACTAATCTTCCAAAACAATTTTGTCATTGGCCACTGCATGTGAAGACAACATTTACAGGAGAAAAAAACGCCAAGAAATACCAACATCAGAGAAAAAACACTGGGAGACAGAAGGTTATAACAACTTCTGCCGTATGTTCATTGTACAGCATATGTCACCATTCAGATTAAGCCTCAAAGAAGCCAAACTTCAAATCATAAACAGTCTCATAAAATGTGGTGCAGTAACTGTATAAAATGAAAATATAATAATAGTCTATGTAAATTGCAACATTTCATGGAAACTACTTATATGGGATTGTTAAAGGATTAATAGTGAGGCTTCTTTATTAAACACTCATTTTAAAAAACTGATAATGCTCAGAAAAGAAAAATACTTTTCCACATAATGGCAAAAGTATATTTCCTGGAACTTTTCAAATCAGAATACCATTTTACAGTAACTCTTATAAACAAAAAAGGACAACTATAGCAAATATTTTAAACTGAATAGCTATTTTTCCTCATTAGAATTTACAGAATCCTGCCAGCTGAATAGATGTGTGAAATCTGACATTTTTTGTATAAAACAGGACACATGAGTATTTAATATATCTTCTAAGCAAATAACTATAACATGCATACAGACACACAGTCATTCTACAGGTTTTTTTCTACATTTTTTACTTATTGTATCAAACAGCAGTTCAGAAATTATTTACATAAGGAATACATTTAATTATTGTTTCAAGAGATAATGTATATCATAATTTTTTATTATAGAAAGCATTCATAGATTAAATAGCCTGTTCAAAATAATTGTCATTGGACTTCAGTATATATTTAGATCCAATAATGATACAACAGTAATTGTAAAGCCAGCTGTTTTTTCTGACAACAAAGTCCCTGCTTTTCTGCAGCTGTTTTGGTTTTTAGTACTGCTCATTCATTTCAGAAGTGTCATTTTCTACAATAATTGTACAGCAATTGTACTTGTTCTACATAAAAAACGGTAACCCAGTATAATTTGTTCATTCTTGTAATTTCAATGTAGTTAACGCAACTGAAGTCACAGACATGGCCACTGAGAAAGAAACTGCATTCCTGTGTTTGGGATTAGCCAAAACTGAGTTTTAGGAATGTTAAAGTAAATGCACAAAACAGCATGTTCAACAAACAATTTCAGAATCAAACCCAGGACCAAAAAAAAAGCAACTATCAGAAAGATTTTGAGAAATACCTCCTAAATATACTTTTACCTTTGTGTGTGGATGTCCTGTCACAACTAAAGAAGAGAACTCTTTCAGTGTCACAAGAACATGGTCAGCACATAAACGGGCAAAAGTCGCTACACACAACGTCATTTTGTACTCTACTACAGAATCTTAAGTTAAAACAAAAGGAGATTTTTCAAGGATAGGAAAGGAGGGATACAAGGATAAGAATAATTTATATGTGGATTGCAAAACCTGAAGAACTTCAGTGATCAGAAAGTGGTACCTTTCTCTATCTTTGAGTGATGTACGTATTTGTAACGTGAATGCTCCAAGCGGTAAGTTCCCATATCCACAATCATCACAGGAGCAGTTGCTGAGTTCTTGAAGCAAATAGAATCACTCTATCACATGCTGCATTAGCTTTGAGTCTTCCTCCGTATTACTGCAGTGGTTGATAAGAATATAGATAAAGCTTCAGGAGACATAAAGAATGGAAGCATTTTTTAGTAACACCACCAATACAGCTTCAGCTCTGAAGGGTACATTCCAGTGAGAGCAAAAGGCTGTATTTTAGTTGTTTGACAAGACACCTTGAAATATTCCATATTCAGTTTATGTATTCAGGCAGAGAAGGCCATGTCCACATCAGCAATTAATATGAACGATTTTGCACACCATCTTAAGAGGTGAGTTTCCCTTCTATAATAGCAAGGAATTCCCTACATATCATGGTGGAAAACACTCCTAGTTTCCATATATGAAGAATGGAAAAGTATATAGAAATATTGACTCTGTGACTAAAGCGAAAGTAAGGAAGCAAGAAAAGAAAAAGTGCAGGACAACTACTTTCAAGAAGCTTTCAAGATGATGGAAAGAACATCATCTGTGGTAGTTGAGTCATAAAGGTCTGAAGCTTATCCCTTCACTCCTTATCAGGAAGCTGTCACAGATGACTCTATTTCAGCAGAAGCTAGACTTTGCTGACTTTGGAAGAACTAGTTCTTCTACATGCCAGAGGGGGGAAGATTCTACTGCCATGTTCTGTAGTACTGTAACAAAAAGGAGGATAGACACTCAAAACAAACTCACTAACCTTTACCAAGATGCTGACCCATCTGGTTGCTCCTCTTCAACATTAGTTTCTTCTGTTCTCTCTGAACAAACAGCTGATCACCAAAATATTAGAATGTTCAGTACTACTGTGCAATTCTTTCAAAGTTTGTTTTTAATTATGACTGGCCAAAATCTTGTGCCACCTCCCTCAGAGAAGTAAGAGAGGTGGTCTCAGTACAGTACATTACTGTAATAGTGTAATAGATTCCTGATATTAATAGAATTCTGGTATTTGACCACCTAAAAACTGATGCCAGAGGATACTGGCATGGAATATCTCAGAGAATATACTTTATACTATATGCCATTGCTATGCAAATGTAAAAGAAAAATACTTTTTTTTTATTTATATCACATAAAACCAATGATATGGCAAAAATTCAATAATAAAATTTTAATCTATTTATTCATTGTTTTCAGTACAGCTAAGGAACTGTCCATTGGCTTATTCCTCACATGCCATTTAAAGTCCACTAGCTTATTCTAGAGCTATCTATGCTACCTAAAGAAGATGCTATGCTCAGGTTTTCTGTTTTCAAGCTCTTTCTTCTATTATCTCATGCTTTAATTTATCTCTTGAAAATACACCCACTGATTTTGCTCTGCAATTCAGTGGGATCATTTCAGTTTGTTTTATGTAACTTCTGAGAAAGTACAGCAATTATTTGTAATTCACAGAACACAGTGTCTTTTAAAATCTATGCACTTGGAGAATGACTACAGGTCTGGAACTTATGAGGAACACAATGTATATGCATTATTTAGCATGGTATCACATAAAAATCCCCATATGACTCTTGTCCCATTATTTTCCAGTAACACTGGAGGAAAACATCTACTTTTTAGGAAAGAAAATAGTAGGAAAGTCTAAAAGCCATATACTCACAAACACTACTAAGGCAAATAACATCCTTGCCTCAGAAAACTCCTTCTGCTTTTGAAAGATAAACAAGTATCAAAAATTGTCTTTCAAGACAAATTTTTAGAGATTTTTTAATTCATACCTCATCACAATTGGATGCACATAATTATGCCAGCTATTAATTTAGATTGGTTGGCCTCTATAGGTGCCTATTATGTACATTAAAATGCACCATACCAAACAGCTTTAATACAAAGCTTCTCATTCTACATGGATAATAAAAAGGACTACAATGAGGAGAATTAAGTAAACTTAATCTTTTCTACTCCTCAGCCAAAAGTGTAAGAAATATTATCTACTTTTCACAGAAGGCCTTATAGATATATAAATGTTCCATAATCCCTTCATTTTACCTTCTCACTTAAGGTAGTTAACTAACCCTACTCACTCAGCAGATTTAAAAAGAGAAAAATATAAATGTGAACTGAATTATGCATTTTCTGAGCTTTGTAACTGCTAATCCCAAGCACATGTCACATGCCAACTCTCCTCCTTTCTTTCTGTCAGTGCAATAGGTATGCACAAAAATGGTGCTAGGGGCATTGTATTCCCGTAGGAGTTTTCTTTTACATGAGATGTAACTGGAAGGTCCTACCCAAATTGGTCATTAACAATCCCAGGGAACTCTTCAGAAGAGTAGGTGTGTTAACTTCAGTCTGCTGGCCAAATTCCAGCTCAGGTAATTACATTCAGCCTCCCTAATTTCCCACTGCAATTACAAAATATAGAGGGATCCTCAATTTCCAGCCCCAAGCCACTGTGCAGTGCCGAATAGTTGCTGTGTTTCACCCAGGGTGGCTGCACTTCAGCAGTGGATAAAGCAAGCTGTGTATAAATTGTGACAGTTTGTAAAGCATTTTGGAATTGTTTGAGATGAAAGTGCTCTATAGTTAAGATAATTCCGATTGAAATAATTGCCTGCCACTGATATTAATATTGCTTGTAAGACATCTTTAGAAGGAAACCTTTCTGGTGCTCTGGATAAATCAGTTGGTAAATATTTAATTAGACTTAAATGTAAGTATTAGAATTTGAGTGTGCATATATGCAAAAGCAATATTAAAAAAAAACCAAAACACCAAAACTCTAGCAATCCTTAATGCAGTTTACAAGCGTTTGAGCCATCAGCAGTATGGGATCACTGCTCCAGTGTAAGATTAATGGCACATCCAATCTGTCAAACTTTACTCTCACTGTTAACATCCCAACAAAGGCTTAGACATGCATAATATACCACTATGTCAAAGCTATCTATAAAGCAACGATAAGAAAGTTAGCAGATACCATTAGAGAGGGATTGTTTCTAATGGGGACTACTAGACCTCACATTAAAATTATGTAACATCTCTACACAGTAAATGTGTAGATTTCCAGTTTCCTCAAGGTCTCTCTCTTGGACTTCATGTCCAACGTCTAACTAGACTACCACTGAACTGAAAACTCCCTCTCCATAAAGCTCAGGATATTCGGACCCTATAATTCAAACCATTTTATTCCAAAGAAAGTACAAACAAGATCAGTATGTAAACTAAGGTTTGGAATGGCTCTCACAAAACCATTACACTAGTTTATTTTTACTAGTTCAGTGTGATATCCTGTGATTGGAACGAAGTTATATTCTATGTTAACTGACACGCAATTTTAGTGCTGCCTTCATTGCCACCATTGGACAATGGGAACGGATAATACCTTTTATTATCCCAGGGCATAAAAGGTTCCATAAAGGGTAGGTGGAAGACAATGGAAATCCAACACTGTTTAAGGAAATCAGTGAATAAATTACAAAACCTGTCCATTTGCCCGCCCCTTTTAATCTTACTGTCGTATTCAAACTATTGGGCATGTAACTGAATATCTCAACTGTACCTGAAGAAATAATGGAGCGTGTCTCTGCAGTAAAACAGAACGGCACTAAACTGATGAGTTTAACCCAGCAGAAAGAGTGGCTGTAAACATGACAAATGCCTGCTATTGATTTCAGGTTTAATTACTCTGTGCAGCACTGACAAAGCCCATCAGATGTTGTTGTGAAGTGTAAATGGAACAAACTACACTTCACTGCCCATAGGAAACTGATGGTGTCTGCAGTTTGCATTGTTTACTTTATCCTCCGTAAACTTCAGCCTTGATCAAATTAACAAGTGCTACTACCCTCCAACAAACTACAATGCACTATGATTTTACAGCAGCAGCCTTGGAACAGTAGTTCTGGAGCATTTCATTGGTAACAAATATCTGGCTAATGACAGGATAATGGCAGCTGCTGAACTTTACTGTCCAGCATGGCATGGCCTCTAACCAGGTTAGAAAGAAAAAAAAAACACTCTCTCATTTCCTCCTATTTTGGGGGAAAAGATGGATTAGGCACTTAATATTTTGATGAAACTTTTTCTTAAAATGTACTGCTCAGGCTGTCTAGGATGTCTCGAATGACAGCAGAACAATAAAATCAGAGCATATCTAGTGTGTTGTAGCTACAACTCAAAATGGTCTCTGAAATAATTTCCTTTCTTCCATATACGTAGACCTTACTTACTCACCCTTGTAGCTTTTCAGTTCTTTCTCCATTCTTCTCTACTTCCTTTTCTCTTTTCATTCTGCGTATTTAACATTTAAGCAAACAACAAATGAATGAGTGATGAAAAAATGAACACGGTTTGAATCAACTTATTACGAAAGCTGCCCTATTTTTATTGTTCATACACAAGACAGTTTCTTGGCTTCCATCACATTGAGACTGAGTTTGTTACTTTGCAAATGAATGCTGTTGTTCAGCTTATTCAGATTTTCTCTTTCTGAAATAAGATTCTACTGTCAGCAGAAATGTAAGCTGCATTGTGGGCTATGTCTTCATTGTTGTCAATGTGGAGTATATAAAAAGTGGTTTTGTTACAACTAAACTGTCGGGAAACAGAAAACCCAGATGCCAGTTTGTGTTGCTCAGACGCTGACAGGAAAAACATCTTTTGATGTGTAGCCTACTTAGGTAAGTAATAATTGTGTCTCCTTAACTGCTGCTTGCAGCCCCACAGCTCTAAGGATTTGCCCTTGTTCCAGGGTGAATGAGCTAAAGACATGTACCCCCTTATTGTTTCCAGCAATGTGATCACAGTGCATAGACACAAATGGGCCAAGTAATCTGGACAGTCTTCTTTCCTTCCAATAATCAGCAGAATCTAGAGGACTCTAGAGAGATGGAAAAAAAAGATGGTATGTGTGCATCTTCAGAGCAAATATATACTAACTCTAATAAATTCTAGTAAGCAGACAGAATTTTCCTTATCATACATCCATTTTGAAGGGAATGGCATGCAGTGTAATCCTCAGGGGATTTGATAAAGCAAACAATGAGTGGAGAATTTCTGTTCCGAGATAAACATCAGAATAAGATGCCAAATCAATAGACTAGTGCTGTGCCCAGGCAAAAGGAAGGAAAAATTATTTCCCATGAACAGCGTTGTAACTAGTCTTGCAGCATGAAGAATTATCCTGGCCTCAATGTTGATGCAGCAACAAGACTTGTATTGTCCAAATACAAAAATTTGAAATAGTTTTTAGTGATATGACTGAGGAAATGATGAGACAGAGATGTAGATTTGGTTTTTATTATGAAAGAGTTTTTATAAAAGAAGCAAATTTTTGATAGGAAAATTACATATTTGATTAGAAATCAGTGTCACTTCAATGAATCTGTGTCACACTGACATGTAGGCAGGGCTAGACTTGCTCCCAAAGCAAGCTATGTTTCACCTGAAAAAAATCCAGGCCTGAAGATGTGACTCTTTGTAGTCAACATGGAAAAAAACCTAGTTTTCCCATGAAATCTAGAAATTCTTCTTAAAATGCAGTTGGAAGGTGGAGTGGGCACTTCAACTCACCTGTTTTCCTAACTACTACAGCTCAACATGAGAAATATAGGACAGTAATGTATTGAAAACCTGTTTGAGTCAGAATTTATGCCTGGTACTGGTTTTGTCAGCGCAAAGTCTTACTTGCAACAGAGGATATTTTCTTTTATTGATTGTAATTATTCTCCTTCTGGAGTTCAAAAATTTATTAAACAATATTAAATAAAGATGTGCATACAGTTGATTTTTGTATTTTTTTCAGCCTTTTTAAAGAGCCACTGTGACCTTTTATTTTGGAGAGGTTTTTTAAGGAATTTTCCAATAAAATTCCATTTGCTATACATATGCTTTTGCATCCATCTTAGAATGTACAAAGAATGAATGAACCCTTAAGCTCCAACATCTTCCTGGACAGCTGGGCTTCTCAAACAAGTCTCCTTCCCTTGTCAGTAAAGGCAATCCAAAATGTTAAAAAAGTGTTAATAAGGATCTTCAAGAAAGATTTAAAGGAATTTACGAAACAGTTTGGGTCATGTTATTTTCTCCTGCCTTCTGTTCTTGACATATTTACAGTTCGTGAATTTAAATATCTTCAAACACTGAGCTTGCTATGGGTGAATTTGACTGAGAAGATTATGGAATCTGACTGAGTCCTAAGAGCTGAAATGGTCTCCATCATTAAGTGAAAATGTCTTTTCTTAGAGTACTGACAGTCCTGGATTTATGATTAGGGGCCTATGTCCTGTCTATGGTGTGGACTGATCAAACTTACCAGCTAGTACAGGGTATTTTTAACCTTACCTTTAAAAAAAAAAAATTCAGTGTTCTTCCAGCATGTCTCTTACCTCTATGGGAAAGGATAACTAAACATTGGAGTAATATCCAGTAAAAAGTGAACTAATAATCACCAGGCAGAGCAAAGGCTTTTACGTTGTGAAGCTCTACCTACCACCTAGTAATCCCACTGTTTTCCTCAAGTAACAACTAAACCAGGATCTCGTTATTCCAGGAGAGGACATCTTTTGAGATAGCCTGTGCAGGTTTTTGTATTCCTAGTAGTCCTGACACTCAGATCTTTGTAATAACACCCAGATAGGGAGAAATCCATATGAAGAAATGCATATATGTTGGTAATTAACTTTTCCATCACAGTCACTGGGATACTACAGAACCAAACCTTGATATGTCAGAAATCTTTGAGTGTCCAGCTTGTAGAATTTGGAAAATAGTTATATTACTGATTTATCAAAATGAAAGATGCAATACTTCTATGATTTTGATATAATGGATGATATCATTTTGTGTAGAGACAGATCCATAGTGATACTGACTGGAAAGTTAAAATTCTACAGAAAAATTCTAGATTTAGAGAAAAGTGTTTCTCTTAACAAAAAATAACAATAAATGAAACCTGTCTTTTGACAGCAATTCTAGATTACGCATATTAATAAAAATTATGTATACCCCAGCTACTTTGGAAGGCTAGCAAATTCAGTCTCTCCATCTTCCCCCATGATCAATGTACTTTTAAAACTGCACTTTCCTCAATTCTTTTGTTTAAGATGATCAACTTTATGGACTTCGTGGAAGATCTATCTTTTCCTCAGTGTGCGTTTTCTATTTCCAGTCTATAACATTCTATTCATGGTGGTGGGATCAAGTACATCGTAATGATGCCAGTGATCAGATTCATTTTTCCCTTCCTTAAAGTTTCTTGGTGAATACGTCTCACCACATTTTTTTAATTCTGTCTACATGACTCGTTTTCATTTTAAAGATAAAATGAAAAACTCAATAAACTATATTTCCAATAAACATTCATTTTATAAAAAATAAATTCAATTTATAACATTTACCTCACTTTCTCGTAAAGTTCAAACATAACATAATAATTGTAATATGGAGTGAAGGATTCTACCCCACCTCCTTTGTGTACATTCTTCAAAAATTAAGCAGCTTTTAGATAGTTGTCACTTAATGCTCAGCATTTTTGTCTTTGGAGAATGTATAATACTGACGTGGGTGAAAGAGCGAAACTTTACACTTTATGTGTAAATCTCAATCAAACATTTTAAAGTACTTCCTGCAGATTTCTTTTTGGAACTAAAACATGTTGCTATTTATATTTTGAATAATTTGCTTGACTTCAAGAACATTTTAAAGAGCTAGACAAGTTGAAACTATGTGTAAATCAAGTCTGGCCTTTGCAATGACAGCTATAACTTGAATTGAGTGAATGGCAACTTTCACAGGAATGAGTGACTAGAATTATCATTGCTTCTCTGCGTGATATCCACTCTAATGAGAAAAGGAAAGGGACAAAAGGCATACAGAGGTCTGTTTGGCAACATGGAATCATTTAAATTGGCATTGAAAGAAAAAAATACTGGAACCTTCTAACTCATGGTGGCAGAGATCTATTATTTGAGATCAGTTGTCTCAAGGTGGAGAAAATCTCACTGCTCTTCTGCACAGAATCATAGAATCATTTAGGTTAGGAAAGACCTTCAAGATCTTTGTGCCAAACTGTTAACTCAGCACTACCAAGTCCACCAATTACACCATGTCCCTAAGTCCCACATCTACACGTTGTTTAAATACCTCCAGGGATACTTACCCACTTCCTTGTGCAACCTGTTCCAATGCTTGTCAACCCTTTTGGTGAAGAAACTTTACTTAATATCCAAACTAAACTCCCTCTGGCACAACCAGAGACCACTTCTTGGTTGAAAATTTGCAATTTTAAATTTTAAAAACATCATATCTTGTTTTTATTGCCTAAGATGGTCTGCTACAATTCATATAATAATAAGAACCCAAACCCAATGTTTAAGGTTTAGGATGGACTGGACAGCTTTGTATTACAGCCAGTTTATTCCCCCTTTGTACGCTTGTTATGACAAGATCTTTTGTACAGTCCTTCACTCTCTGTGAATATCGTGGCCTTTGCAGCTGAAATCTGCAATGACAACTACATTAGTGATTTAGCTGTTAGAAAGAACACCTTCAATCTGCATTCAAATGTCCTGAGGATTCACCTGAGAAAAGGTACACTTAGCAAGGATTGAAGAAGAATGTGTCACAATAGAAATAATGTGAGAGTAGAATAATCCTTGGAGAGTTTAAGGTACAAGTATCCTAAGGATATTTATTATTATGAATATTTATGCTAAGAGTAATTCTAGAGACATTATTCTAAGCAAAAGGATATTCTTTTAGAGCTTCACGTGGATGTGAATAGTTGGACTGAATTACACCATGTGAAATACAGGAGTTGGAGGAGTTGATATGAGGAAAAGATTCATCACTGAGTGATACACATTCCTGGCTGTTGCCAGTTGCAGTATTTTCAAGAAGCAACACAGTTCAGCTGTTGCTGATAGCATAGACTGTCTGCACCACCAAACAGCACTTTGATAGAACCATAGAATGGTTTGGGTTGGAAGACAGTTTTGAAGTTCATCTAGTTCCAACTCACCTGCCAAGGGCTAGACCAGGCTGTTGAGAGCCCCTTCCAACCTGACCTTGAACATTCCAGGCATGGGGTACCCACAACTACTTAGGCCAAACTGTTCCAGGGTTTCATTGGTATCTCAATCTTTTGCCCTAGTGTGAGAGAAAGTGTTTAAATATCTTTGGAGCTAAAAATGTACTGAACTAAACAATACTACTGTTCTCTGTCAGAAAGCCTTATCACACTTAAAACTGAGTGTGTATTAAAGGTGATCTCTGAGGTGAGGACTAAGTAAATAGTAAAATAATATTAAAATCTAGTGTGAAGTGTTCTATGTCCAAATTATTTTATTTTCAGTGAAGGCTGGATTAGGAATTTCTGGTTTTGTGAAGCTGAACAGTCAGGAATATTTTAAAGAATTAAAATAACATGAAACAGTTGACAAATTTTTTCAAGTCCCACAGACAGTTGGGTACACGTATAAATTAGTGGAATGAGTAATCCGTTTAAATTAGTGGAATGAGTAATCCTACTGAATGCACAGAATTTGAGTGTAAGTACATAATTCTAAAATACACTACAAAGATGTATTAAAGCAATATTAGTCTTTAATATCTGTATGCACATGAACATTTAAACACATGCATTTACAATGTGAGGTATTTTTTTCTGAATTGAAGTCATGCAATGATGAATTGGTCTCAGTTCAAAATGTATTTTTTCTGTTTCATAATAAAGACCACACAGAATTCATGTTAAAATGAAAAGTCAAACCACTTATACTCTAAGCAGAATAAAGACTTACAAATCTAAGTCCTGTGTAAAGTGTGAAGTACCCATGTACATTTGATACATAGCACTCCATTAGATTCTCTGTCACTGTCCAAATACAATTTTCTTTTTTTTTTTTTTAAATGAGTCAGTCAGAAACCTCTGATAGCACCATTTCAAATGCAAATAATTCTGTTCCAACTGCCTCTTTACATTAGCTAAATGAAGTCATCAGTAAACAAAATTGGAAGAAATCTTAACACAACTGCTGTAAACAACTTTAAAAGTTTTATATCCCAAAAGATTAAAAGTGATAGAAGACAGTTCAGATTCATTGGAGATGTTCATCACTGTTTACGGTCAAAAAATAATCTCTCTCATCTCACCCAAACTGATACTGGTCACAGCAAATTATAATCAAAGATAGATTTCTTGGAGGGTGATAATACCATTAGATTTAAGGAATTAAAAATACATGAAACTTTTGAGTTAATGAACAGGGTCCTTAACTGCTCATTTAATTCAAACAGCTGTTTGTTAATGCCCTAAGCAGTGTCATAAACTGTGAAAATACTGTTGAGTGCAAGACACTAGTTAATGCTATAAAGCAACACATGCTCTAATATTAAAAGGATTTAATGGGATTAATAGAGAATAAAACATTAACTCCCTATTATGATGTTTTTAGGACCCAAGGGCAAATTCTGG
The DNA here is from genome assembly GCA_013397135.1 of Pachyramphus minor. Taxonomy (NCBI): domain Eukaryota; kingdom Metazoa; phylum Chordata; class Aves; order Passeriformes; family Tyrannidae; genus Pachyramphus; species Pachyramphus minor. The sequence goes on along the minus strand of VYXB01000741.1, from coordinate 360,875 downwards.
CTAAAAAGGACTCTGGTTCTAAAAGCACAAAAAGTAAACTATAGCACTGTACAGCAAATCATGGCAATTTTATGCTCCTAAAAAAAAGTGGAACCCTGATAAGATCACATCTGTTCCAATCACAGACTGGATAAAATCACTGTTTACTAAAGTCCTAAATAACTAAATATGTGGAACCCCAACAAGATCCCATCTGTTAAGACTACAATTTGGATAAGGTCCCATTACAAAAATTTCTATATAATAACATCTTACTCCAAAATAATGAATTTTTTTTATTTTCTTCAGTTGTATAAATTCTTTCATAGGGATACACAATATTGTAAAAAATCCTACAGCGTAATTAACTGGCTTGATGAACATTAATAATATATTAGTATTTGGATTGTCAATTCAAAAATTCAATCAAAACCAAATCTTACTCTCTGAGTCATATAACCTCAGTCAAATGTTCTTAATTCTAGTTATTTCACATGCATCTATACAATTTTTTTTTCATTCCTAATGCAATGACAGGTTTGATAAGTTATGTAGTTCATCAGTACATTAAAAAAGCTTATTATTAGCAAAGGTCTCTACTAGTTTTTCTGATGTCTTTTGAAAGAATATTTTTCTAGGAAGAAAACAGAAAGTAGGCTGAATTTGCCTTCACAGGTACAGCATATTTGAAAATTGTCAGTAGTAGGAGAATTTTGAAAAACGTTCACACAACCTTAATATATAAATAAAATCTATTTTAATGCCAAAGCTTTATTTTAAAAAAGTCATACTGCAGAAAAGAACTAGGAATTTGGTTTTTTTCTTAAGATTAAAGGAAGGGAGGTTAAACATTGTGTTTTTGGGTCATATTGTCCTCCAAAACATTATTAATTGCTTTATAGGTTAGTCCATAAAATCAGACGTACTTCTGTCCTTTTAAATTGGAAAAAAAGAAATACCTTCCACAAACATAGTGATATCTTTTAAATAATTTAATTATAGTTCTTTGGGCAATTTCTGTATTTAATATTCTTTAAAACATTAATAAAAATTTGCAACTGCATTTGCATAGCAGATATTTTCACCTGAATATCTCAGGTTGTCACTTATATAAGATCACAGGATCAGAAGAGTAGGGACCTCATTTATAATAAAAGTGAGGGCTGACAGCCACCAAAAAGGTAATCAAAGATTTAAATGTTCTTAATTTCTGCTTAAATTCATGGAGCATATGCATTTCCAATGCTTGATTCCCCCAAAGGAAATTGCTTAAAACCAGTCACACATCTAGAGGATAAGAACATCTACTTAGAAAGTAGTGGTCCTCAACTGAAGATCGTGTTCAGATTTTTACATACCAACTTTTTCCACAAAGACACAGCAGTTATTTATATAATGACAGAGAAGGAATGAAGAGACAAATTAAGAAATAGTTTTCCACACTTGGACAAACTTTGAATATTTACGATCATAGAATCATAGAATTGTTAAGGTTGGAAAAGACCTCTAAGATCATAAGGTTCATTTAGAAATGCTAATCAAAGTGTATTGAGATACCCAATTCTGAGGTCTTGCAACGTTGACAGAGAAGCTTGTACTATAGTACACAGCAACTGTGTAGAACCCACTAGAAAATTCTGGGTATATTTCCTACAGAAGATGACTACTCTATTACTTTAAGATTTTTTACCACACTTACGTTCACAAACATTTCCTACTACTTAATAAAAAGGTGACTTAGTATTTTTAATTCATCTAAGTAGATGAGATATTCCATAGAACAAAACTTTCAAACACATTGTTTTCCTGACACTAAGCTATTCTCATTACCGAATAGAAAATTTGCACTGGATCNTTTCTTACTCGGTCTCCTGCGGAGGATAATAGCAGTGCTCCCCTCCCCTCTTTTCCCTTCCCACTTCTCCTTCACTTATTAAACTATTTTTATCTTGATACAAAAGTTTTCTTGGTTTTACTCTTCCTTTTCCCCCATCCTGCTATGGATAGGGGTGTGGGAGTTGAGGGAGTGGCTGTGTGGAATTAGTGGCCATCTAGGGTGAGCCCACAACAAAGTTAAAAAATGGCCTACTAGCTGACAGCAAATTAGCTACTAGCTCAAAATCAGATAGAGATTCAAACATACCTAAGAGAATTCAAACAGGTTTTTTTTAATGTCACTAGATCCTGATAGCATGGAGGTGTATGATACTATGATACTTTTTTTGCTGTTGTAAATTTCCTATATAAGTTTCAAATAACTGCATCACTGTTCTCATTTTCAAATTCAACTTGTGAAAAAAAATTCTAAGATCAAGACTGATACCCTTAACTGGAGTTTAATATATCTAAACATGATATTGTCTCCAATAATGGCAACACTTAAAAATCTTGCAGTGCATAGCAAAAAAACCAATCCTGGTTAATGGGAAAAAAACAAACTGTTGCTTTGTATTGGAACCAAAAGAACATTTTTTGTCAAATAAGTAGTATTCATTTTCTTTGTTGACTGTTAATTATGAATTTTGTGTTCTATTCTTCCTGAAGTGTTTGATGGCTGAAAGCAGAAAGGAGACCTGCTTCTACCCTTGGTCTTGGCTGCTGCTCCGTGATCAGATGGAGTCTACTGAGGACAGACTGAGGAACATATCCTTTATCTGAAAGCCACTGAACATGTTCAGTGGGAAGGAACTCCTAGAGTAGAGGATAGAAGAGGCTGAAAACACACAAGCGTTGTAAGCCTGCAGAATGAGCAAAGAATGGGAAACTCCAGAGAAATACTTCTTAACTTCCGTCTCAGGACATTACAACAGAATATAATGAGTTTGTGGAAAAGCTGAAGTAAATATTTTTTCTGTCAGAGTAAGGTTCTAAGCAAATCGACCTATTTGTTTGATTAAGTTTCTTTATTTATACCTCTTTTTGATTATGCAGTCAGTGAATACAAATGAACCCTAAAAGGTAGATTGGGTACCTGGTGTTCCATCTTCACTCTTGCACATTTGGAGATAGCATTGTTAATGTGTTTCATTTTATCTCCTTCCCTTGCTTCTTTTCTGTACAGATAGTTCTTTTGCACTAGTAAAAATGCTGAATTAGCTTTCAAGGGTTTTGGGGTTTTGTGGGTTTTTTCAGTTAGGCAGCCTAATTTTGACTGATGTTTATCAACTGGTACAAGTATACAAGGAAAGGGTTTTCCAACAGACTCTCAATATTCATTATGCTTCTTACGCCATTATTTGTATATCAAAACCTTTACTATATTACAAGGCTTCATAAATCACATAACTTAAGAAAAAAAACAGTATAAAAATATCTTATTAACAAATAAGTAATTTCCTGAGTATTTCAGTACAATCCATCAAGATACCTAAAATGACACAAAATGGATATGGCATCAGAAGAGCTCAACTTATGTGGAACATTCTTAACATTCTGGTAATTTTAATAACAGTATGTACACCCAAATTACTTGCAATAGGCAAAAGACCCCAAATATCAGAGAAGGAAGATAATTGTCCCAACATCTGCTTCTGTGCTTTAAGTCAAAATACTACTCTTTATGCTGCTTAAAACTTGTGGAAGAGTGGGTCTTACATATGCTGAGAAAGCAAAGTGAAAAACTGAGGAGAGCACTCATGGTAAGATGAAACAGCAAAATGAGGCCAGAGACTCATGTACATGTACTGTACAGATATAGATGCTGATTGAAGCATTTGCACAAGAAATATCTGTTCCTCCTATTTATTTGAGTAGCTGCCATGAAAGTCTGTTTGTGTTTTGGGATTCTCTAGGAGTTTCCCACATTTGGGCATAGCTATGATTTATTGAGATTTTAAAGAGTGGTCAAAAGAGCACTAAATATTTGTGAGATTATGCAAAATGGTTAACACTATAGCACAGATGTCTAGTCCCTTTAAAATGCTCCCATAATCCATGAAAATAATAGACTCTATCAAAAGACAGCTAAGTACAACAGTATAAGAAAAGACCTCTAAGATCATAAGGTCCCTTTAGAAATGCTAATCAAAGTGTATTGAGATACCCAATTCTGAGGTCTTGCAACGTTGACAGAGAAGCTTGTACTATAGTACACAGCAACTGTGTAGAACCCACTAGAAAATTCTGGGTATATTTCCTACAGAAGATGACTACTCTATTACTTTAAGATTTTTTACCACACTTACGTTCACAAACATTTCCTACTACTTAATAAAAAGGTGACTTAGTATTTTTAATTCATCTAAGTAGATGAGATATTCCATAGAACAAAACTTTCAAACACATTGTTTTCCTGACACTAAGCTATTCTCATTACCGAATAGAAAATTTGCACTGGATCTGGCTGGAGTAGAGTTAAGCTTTTCATTGCAGCTGGTATGGTGCTGTGTTTCAGATTTGTGACCAAAGCAATGTTAATAACACACTAATGTTTTAACAATTGCTGACCAGTGTTTGCAGAGCGTCAAATCCTTCTCTTGTTTCTTACTCGGTCTCCTGCAGAGGATAATAGCAGTGCTCCCCTCCCCTCTTTTCCCTTCCCACTTCTCCTTCACTTATTAAACTATTTTTATCTTGATACAAAAGTTTTCTTGGTTTTACTCTTCCTTTTCCCCCATCCTGCTATGGATGGGGTGTGGGAATTGAGGGAGTGGCTGTGTGGAATTAGTGGCCATCTAGGGTGAGCCCACAACTAAGTTAAAAAATGGCCTACTAGCTGACAGAAAATTACCTACTAGCTCAAAATCAGATAGATTCAAACATACCTACGAGAATTCAAACAGGTTTTTTTTAATGTCACTAAATCCTGATAGCATGGAGGTGTATGATACGATACTTTTTTTTTCTGTTGCAAATTTCCTATATAAGTTTCAAATAACTGCATCACTGTTCTCATTTTCAAATTCAACTTGTGAAAAAAAATTCTAAGATCAAGACTGATACCCTTAACTGGAGTTTAATATATCTAAACATGATATTGTCTCCAATAATGGCAACACTTAAAAATCTTGCAGTGCATAGCAAACAAACCAATCCTGGTTAATGGGAAAAAAACAAACTGTTGCTTTGTATTGGAACCAAAAGAACATTTTTTGTCAAACAAGTAGTATTCATTTTCTTTGTTGACTGTTAATTATGAATTTTGTGTTCTATTCTTCCTGAAGTGTTTGGTGGCTGAAAGCAGAAAGGAGACTTGCTTCTATCCTTGGTCTCGGCTGCTGCTCCGTGATCAGATGGAGTCTACTGAGGACAGTCTACTGAAAGGCACTGAACATGTTCAGTGGGAAGGAACACCCAGAGTAGAGGATAGAAGAGGCTGAAAACACACAAGAGTTGTAAGCCTGCCGAATGAGCAAAGAATGGGAAACTCCAGAGAAATACTTCTTAACTTCCGTCTCAGGACATTACAACAGAATATAATGAGTTTGTGGAAAAGCTGAAGTAAATATTTTTTCTGTCAGAGTAAGGTTCTAAGCAAATCGACCTATTTGTTTGATTAAGTTTCTTTATTTATACCTCTTTTTGATTATGCAGTCAGTGAATACAAATGAACCCTAAAAGGTAGATTGGGTACCTGGTGTTCCATCTTCACTCTTGCACATTTGGAGATAGCATTGTAAATGTGTTTCATTTTATCTCCTTCCCTTGCTTCTTTTCTGTACAAATAGTTCTTCTGCACTAGACAGCTGAGTACAGCAGTATAACTATTTGCTTGGAAACACTTTTGAGAATCTTGATAAAAAGAGATTGACCAACCTTCTCTCCCCATGCTGTGGACTGGAAATTTTGCCCCACATGTCCAAACTCCACTTAATTTTGGGTACTCACTCTATCACTTAGAATTTTTAAGCAATGTACTTTCTACCCTCTGTGCTAACCCTCTGTGCTAGCCCATAAAAAAGCCTCAATCTAATTGTGAGACTAAAAAATGACATATATTTTCTTATGTTTCCTGTATTTTTTACAATAGTTTCCTTCTTCATTTGTCACTACATCTCTCATTTAACACAGAGCTTCCAATTCTTACAGTTAATAAGTAAAAAAATGGAAGACAGAAGGATGGTGTAAGATGTCACNTTTTCTTGGTTTTACTCTTCCTTTTCGCCCATCCTGCTATGGATGGGGTGTGGGAATTGAGGGAGTGGCTGTGTGGAATTAGTGGCCATCTAGGGTGAGCCCACAACTAAGTTAAAAAATGGCCTACTAGCTGACAGAAAATTACCTACTAGCTCAAAATCAGATAGATTCAAACATACCTACGAGAATTCAAACAGGTTTTTTTTAATGTCACTAGATCCTGATAGCATGGAGGTGTATGATACTATGATACTTTTTTTGCTGTTGTAAATTTCCTATATAAGTTTCAAATAACTGCATCACTGTTCTCATTTTCAAATTCAACTTGTGAAAAAAAATTCTAAGATCAAGACTTATACCCTTAACTGGAGTTTAATATATCTAAACATGACATTGTCTCCAATAATGGCAACACTTAAAAATCTTGCAGTGCATAGCAAACAAACCAATCCTGGTTAATGGGAAAAAAACAAACTGTTGCTTTGTATTGGAACCAAAAGAACATTTTTTGTCAAATAAGTAGTATTCATTTTCTTTGTTGACTGTTAATTATGAATTTTGTGTTCTATTCTTCCTGAAGTGTTTGATGGCTGAAAGCAGAAAGGAGACCTGCTTCTACCCTTGGTCTTGGCTGCTGCTCCGTGATCAGATGGAGTCTACTGAGGACAGACTGAGGAACATATCCTTTATCTGAAAGCCACTGAACATGTTCAGTGGGAAGGAACTCCTAGAGTAGAGGATAGAAGAGGCTGAAAACACACAAGCGTTGTAAGCCTGCAGAATGAGCAAAGAATGGGAAACTCCAGAGAAATACTTCTTAACTTCCGTCTCAGGACATTACAACAGAATATAATGAGTTTTTGAGGCTTGTGGAAAAGATGAAGTAAATATTTTTTCTGTCAGAGTAAGGTTCTAAGCAAATAGACCTATTTGTTTGATTAAGTTTCTTTATTTATACCTCTTTTTGGTTATGCAGTCAGTGAATACAAATGAACCCTAAAAGGTAGATTGGGTACCTGGTGTTCCATCTTCACTCTTGCACATTTGGAGATAGCATTGTTAATGTGTTTCATTTTATCTCCTTCCCTTGCTTCTTTTCTGTACAGATAGTTCTTTTGCACTAGTAAAAATGCTGAATTAGCTTTCAAGGGTTTTGGGGTTTTGTGGGTTTTTTCAGTTAGGCAGCCTAATTTTGACTGATGTTTATCAACTGGTACAAGTATACAAGGAAAGGGTTTTCCAACAGACTCTCAATATTCATTATGCTTCTTACGCCATTATTTGTATATCAAAACCTTTACTATATTACAAGGCTTCATAAATCACATAACTTAAGAAAAAAAACAGTATAAAAATATCTTATTAACAAATAAGTAATTTCCTGAGTATTTCAGTACAATCCATCAAGATACCTAAAATGACACAAAATGGATATGGCATCAGAAGAGCTCAACTTATGTGGAACATTCTTAACATTCTGGTAATTTTAATAACAGTATGTACACCCAAATTACTTGCAATAGGCAAAAGACCCCAAATATCAGAGAAGGAAGATAATTGTCCCAACATCTGCTTCTGTGCTTTAAGTCAAAATACTACTCTTTATGCTGCTTAAAACTTGTGGAAGAGTGGGTCTTACATATGCTGAGAAAGCAAAGTGAAAAACTGAGGAGAGCACTCATGGTAAGATGAAACAGCAAAATGAGGCCAGAGACTCATGTACATGTACTGTACAGATATAGATGCTGATTGAAGCATTTGCACAAGAAATATCTGTTCCTCCTATTTATTTGAGTAGCTGCCATGAAAGTCTGTTTGTGTTTTGGGATTCTCTAGGAGTTTCCCACATTTGGGCATAGCTATGATTTATTGAGATTTTAAAGAGTGGTCAAAAGAGCACTAAATATTTGTGAGATTATGCAAAATGGTTAACACTATAGCACAGATGTCTAGTCCCTTTAAAATGCTCCCATAATCCATGAAAATAATAGACTCTATCAAAAGACAGCTAAGTACAACAGTATAACTATTTGCTTGGAAACACTTTTGAGAATCTTGATAAAAAGAGATTGACCAACCTTCTTTCCCCATGCCGTGGACTGGAAATTTTGTCCCACTGTCCAAACTCCACTTAATTTTTGGGTACTCACTCTATCACTTAGAATTTTTAAGCAATGTACTTTCTACCCTCTGTGCTAACCCTCTGTGCTAGCCCATAAAAAAGCCTCAATCTAATTGTGAGACTAAAAAATGACATATATTTTCTTATGTTTCCTGTATTTTTTACAATAGTTTCCTTCTTCATTTGTCACTACATCTCTCATTTAACATAGAGCTTCCAATTCTTACAGTTAATAAGTAAAAAAATGGAAGACAGAAGGATGGTGTAAGATGTCACAAGACATCTCTAGCAAAAAAAAAATCACCTCAAAATAGGCTAGCAGACAACAGATAATTCAATACATTTTTATATTGATCAACTCAGTAGAAGTTAGAAGGTATCATAGAATTCCTAAGAGCAAAAGTAACAGGACATCTTATATATCAAAGAATCAAAAGGGCCTTCGTCATGAATTTTTCTTAACTGAAGTGGTACTAAGACCTGTACCCATCTTCAGGTACACATTTAAGGCTGACAGCAGATTCTCAAAGAGATATATTTCATATCAGTGTACAGGTTAGGAAAAAATTACAAGATTTTTCAAATTACTAAAAGTGAAAGTATTCATTGTTCCTGGTTAGTGCCTATGGATGCTAACACTATTGACTTCTGGTAATCTACAGAACTAGTGGTACCAATAGTTTAGATTGTTGACATCTCATGTATCACATCATGAGAGCTATAGGTGCTGTTTTTCTCTCTAACCCTCAAGTATCCCTCAGACAATCTAAAAAATAACTCCAACTAAACGTCCAGTACATTAAAATTACAATCCAGAACTTGTCAGAACGTTACACCTTTCTGTGTAATATCTAATTTTTAAGTTTAATTTTCAGTTCACAGTACTCAAGATGCAGATGCAAATAAAGGTGAAGAGAAAGATGGATAATAATAGTCATTAATTTTGTCACTAAACAATGAGGCATAGCCTCCCAGTTTTTATCGCTCCTGTCAAGACAGAATATTAGTACTAAACCTTGCCTTTGTATGTATATTGTTTCCATATTCATTTGTATCAAAGGCAGAATCAAAAGTTGGTGGAAGAAAGGGAAAGCTAAAGAACAGTGAAATTCTTTCTGAGATAGTTTGAGTTTTATATATGGATCCATAGGTACAAGATAACTATTTATTCTTACTAGAAATATTTTCTACTCCCGTGAGATCCATAACATCATCACTGAAAACCTGAAAATTATCTGTGATGGTCTCTGAATGAACATTTTTTGTGTTTTGTTTTGTTTTGTTTTGGGGTGGGGTTTTTTTGTGTTTGTTTTTTTTTATTTTATTTTATTTTATTTTCAAAAGAATAATAAATCTCAAAAAATACTGAGCGAAATTATCAGATAAAACAGTGTTAAAAAATTAAAGTGATTTTAAAATCTATGTATTAAGTATCACGTCAGGATTCAAAATCAAGATTTCCAGACTTTTAATGTAGTAGTCAGCACTGAAGGGCATCTATCAGTGCAGCAGAATTGGAATGATTTCTATCTTGATAACCTGCTTTCATTTTGGAGAGTTTTAGAGAAGACAAACATGAGCAAAACATTTATATTCTCAAAAGAGAAGAGGAGTGCATATTTATTTGCAGGTGTATATATGCACTATTCTAAAATTTGGTCAAGATTTAATCTAGCAAATAGGAGGAGGAAAATGGGTCAAGTTTTTCAGCCTCACAACATGAAAGTCAGCAATCTATTCAAAGTGCTGAGAAACAACTACACAACTAAAGAGACTTACAACTGTGAGAAACTAGCTCTCGGACACTACAGCATTTAAGTATTTATCCCAACAACACATACTACACTTACCAGTTCCTTATTGACTAAGCAAGGTAACTAGTAGTGTGTTATTTTTCAAATTCTATTATTCTTCAGAATTTCAATGCACATAAACCAGCTTTCAATTAATGGTGTCCTACCACATTCTCATGGACTTATTAGCAGAGCAAAAGAAAATTTTCTGACAAGTAAAACCCACCATTTTTATACAAGTAAATTAAAGGGCAGATCAAATCAAAAGGAACAGGAACTTCTTTCCTGATTATGGGAAGAATGAAGCAGTAGTTGTGCCTTCTGAGTTTCTTGCTATCAAGCTCACAGATGTTTTGGACTTGAGCTCATGCAAAACAGAGTAGAATCTCACACTTGATATAGATAAATCTCACACTTGATATAGATAAAGTATCTGTATCTATTTAGGTACAGACATATTTTATTTGTTAGACAGGAAAGGCAGCATTAACAGCTGATATTAAGGATGGGTATGTCAGAACTTGCTGAACTAGACACATACCTTCCAAAATACTGCTAAGCTAAGACTTAGCTCCAATGCTATAAAAACCTTTGCTTTTCTGTGTAACAGCCCAGAGACATGAACACTAATGTTCTCTCCTGTAGCACTATTTTGAAAATAATCCAAATAAATGTCACTGAAAATTGTAACTTCTATAGATAAACATAGTAATTTATGTATTTATAGGTAGCATAGTGTGCCTACATAAAAAATGTAAGAATATTTTAGAAGAGATGTCTGAGATACATGTATGGTAAGGCCCTCTCCCTCCAAGGATCCTGAAAGTTAAATAGTTCTTTTCTTCTCGATGAAAGACTTAACTAAAATAAGCAGTATGAACAAATCTCCAACTGTGAACTAATTAAAGACAATTCCCTTTCATGGTTTTCCCACTAAATGTCATTGTGATTTTATTTTGCTTTCCCAAGTTTGTATCACTTTACATATCTGTCTTTTATAAGGTTAATGCAAATACTAATTATTTTAAATACTGAACAATATAACAAAAACCTCAGAAGGTTTACATCAGCATTTATTAAATCTAGATAAAATTAATTTTCAACTGTGACAACATGTGCAGACTCATACTAGTAATACTCTTTAGCTTTACCAAGCAATAACAAAAACAAACAAATATAACAAAAAATAAATCAGGAACCCATTATTTTGATTTTATTTATTTAAAGTTGAACACAGCATAATATGCAAGTGCCTGTATAATGCTAAAGTCAGCCTTTAAAATATCAATGCTACTCCAAATTAAGTAAAGTTTTCAGCACCTCCAAATCAATCTAGCTATATGACAACATAAATAACAAAACCCAGCTGACTCAGTCAACATCCTTGGGGTTTTATATTCAATGCTACCCAAGGCACATTGCCCTGTGGTATAGGAAAAAGAATGGCTGAGATTTTTAAGAGTTACAAATTGACATTCTTGATGATGTAGGTAAAACACAAGGTCCAGGAAGAGGCAATTTGAGGAGGAGATTGGACTACAGGCCTTCCAAGGTATTTTCAAATCTAAGTGAGTATATAATTTTAAGCTGGGGAGTCTCATTCTCCTCCTTAACAAAGATGTTTTAGCACTACTCTGGCAATATGATACCTTTCTAACATTTGCTCCATATGCTCCTTAACTGTGGGGATGTGGGTGACTAGAAGTGACCTGACAACCTATTCCCCTACTATTTTACTTTCCAACAGCCTCACAGTCATTCTCATATCCCATATGCTATTCCTTGTACATCAAGGCATTTCTTTATTTCCCATGTCTGGTGAACATGCAATGATACAATAGGCATTCTCTTTATTACTCACAAATTAATATAGTTATGGACATAACCAGCTGGGAATGCAGTATTCTTCCCTACAAATTGGCCACCACCGCATTAACATCGTAAAGAAAGGCCATGATTTAAAATTGAGCAATAAAGTTATAATTCAGTTTTCAAAAAGTTAAACATAGTTCTCATTCCCTCTTAAGCCTTTTCGGTACTTTGTTAAAGTCAAAAGGTCAGTTTTGCTATTCCTTGTACAGCACACTGGATATATTTTAATTTCCATTTAAAAGTTGGTATTTTTTCTTAATTCCATATGGAAATCAGTAAGACATGCAATACCAAAATTCCTACCTGACTGACGTCTTTCACAAAAAGTACATCAGATTTGTATTCTGAAGTAATGCGCCACATCTGTGATGGCACAGAGTGGTCATGCACCCGTATGCAAAGCAGAAGCATTTAATAATTATTCCCTGTGCAGATGAAAATATCTTCTGCTGCTCGGGAGATTCATGAGAAATCTCTAAAACTGAAGAAAATCTGCCATTAGAGACAGCTGACAATCTTTTCAGTTCTTCCTGATGATGTTTATAATGGAAACAAATTACAGTAAATGTTATCTTAAATATTTATTCAACACAATTACGCCAATAATTCAAAATTGGCAGTAGTTTTCATTTTCCTATACAATGCACGAGATCAGAAAAGGGAAGTGAAACAGTAGTAAAATACAGCTTTAGAGAAATTCAGCCTCTATTCAAAACATAAGCTAACTTACCGCCAGTGCCTCAGCTCCAAGGAGTAGGTTTATGAGCTGACAACTTGACAGTATTTCTTTGTTATGACTGGCTGAGGATGTCCAATTGTCATACAATAATTTTCAGTAATTAGTATACATGTTAGAAGTAACTCATCTTTTCACAAGAACAATGTTCTTTTGGATAAACAATAGCTTCTGCAACACTAAATTATAGAGGCCAAGCTACTAATTTATGGTGGGTTACAATTATACATGTTGTGGGCCACAAGCACTCTGTGGGCTGTGTAATGAAGGCCAATAGTTTAAAAACTGATTAGAATTACAAATAATCTGCCAGGTGTTTTCATTGCTGTTTTGGAAGACAGCATTATCTTAGTCTTGAGTCTCCAAAGCCAAGATGAAAGAAAATACTATGGAAAACTCTGCGATCAATATTTCAGAAATATCTTTCTCGAACTGTGTATTATTTTTGTATCACTGATCAAGAATAAGGGTAGCACCGTAGTGGCACTATCACTGATATTAACATCACATCACTCCACACACGCATTACACTGGCCTTGTAAATGGTCCTCTTAGACCATCTGTAAGAGGTTTGTGGGCACAAAATAAATTAAGAGTAGGATAATTATAGAAGAATGGTACAATAGATAGTTGGATTTATCTGTACTTATATCCCAAGGGTAAGTTACAACTGTCTACTCACATCATTATATGAAAATCTGAAATATTCCTTTTAAATAAATTCAGAATAAAAAAACCCAAATTTTCCAAAGTCCTTTTCTTCCCACTAGAATTTGAATGCAGAATTTTAGATATATCTAAGAAAATAATGTATTGTTTTCTGATATATATCTAAAATTACATGTAATGGTTATCTATGGTGGATAGCCAATTGAAAATGTTACCATAAGCAAGATTACCATAAACATGAGCTCTAGATCTCAGAGGTCCAGTTTTAAAATATATCATGTAATAAAACAATAAAGAGAACAGAATATAACATCCAATGTAGTGTTTTGAGTTAAAGAGGAAAAAATAGTGGTATTTTCATATTGTATCATAGAATCATAGAATATCCTGAGTTGGAGCGGACTCAGAAGGATCATCAAAGTCCAGCTCCTGGCCCTGTACAAGACCATCCCCAAGAATCACCTCATGTGCCTTAGAGCATTGTCCAAACACTTCTTGAACTCTGTCAGGCTTTGTGCTGTGAGCACTTCCCTGGGGAGCCTGTTCCGGTGCCCAAACACTCTCTGGGTGACAATCCTTTTCCTAATAACCAAGCTAAACCTCCCCTGACACTGCTTTGTATTCCCTTGGGTCCTGTCACCGGCTACCACAGGGAAGAGATCAGTGCCTGCCCCTCCTCTCCCCCTCACAAGGAAGTTGCAGACTGCAATGAGGACTTCCCTCAGTTTCCTCTTCTCAAAGCTGAACAAGTAGAGCATTTACATGGATAGTATTCATCTTTTAATTTGGGAATGGCCATGATGTAAGCAATATAATTTTGGTTCTTTTAACAACTTTAAACAGTTCTAGATTAGAAGGGGCTTTAGAGAAAACAGGTCATAATGCAGGATGTGAACATTACTCTGACATTCAGAATAAGAAAAAAAATCATACTCTTGTGGATTTAAAAGATTAGCATTAAGTACTTTTCAGTGTTAAAACTAAGGAACTTTATGAGACCATACATATCATTAAGATATTTTCTAAAGTCTAATTGTCCTGGAAAGTCCATTGCATATATACACAGAGATTTTATGGATATACAAATGATAAAATCTGTTGTATTATTAAATTATTTATGGATTATAATTATAATAAAGTATTCAGACCAGGCCTGATAATAAACACATATTTAATTGAAATTGTTAAGGAAAGGTAATTGCTGTGCTCAAGTGGTAAATGTAACTGTTTTCAGAAGTACTATATAAGGCATATAAAAATGTAAAGATAAAAAATAGATATAAAGAACATTAACTGGATTTGCAGTATTCAAAATGTCAAAACTAAAACACCATTCATCAGTTCAGAGTAAAACCATTTTGCTATCATTCAGTACAGATGCAGCTTATTAAATTGTAGTTGTTAAGGAACAGTAAGTAGATGGGATTTACCCTACAGATTTCCTGAGAGCATATATCACTACTATACTTTCCAAGGGTTATGTTATAGATAAAATAACAGTACATTCAAGTTTACATTTAATATTAAGAGAAAATACTAAAATGTCAAATTTACCTTTACCTTTTTTTAAATTACAAATTCAATTTTATTTAGCTACAAGTTGCATACTAAAATACCCTTATTGAGTGGATACTAATTCAATTTTTTTTTCTGCACCTATTTCATTTTCTACTTATAAATCCTTTAAAATTCATCAAATATGAATGGCAAAGTTTTTAGATACCTGAACATTTTCTGTGATGTGAATGTATGTTTCCAAAACCATTGGTACTCTCCAAGTTTATAATTCATTTGGATCAAATCTTGTTACAGGTTACAGTTTAAATGAACACTTCATTTGAAATATATAACTTAATAAATGTTAAAGCATGTGTTGAGCATATGTGCTCAACTGAGGAATCCCTGAAATTTTTAAATAATGCCTTAAAAATCCAAAATATAACATTTCCACCTATTTGTAACATTTTTCTAAATACAGCATTTTTTAAAAAATAGGTATGATTCTGTCCAGTGCAGAAGAATATCACTATGCAACAGTGGTTTTCTAAACCTTATTGCACCAAAAACAATTGCATTTGTGGAAACTGAAGTGTGAAAAGCTTTTAGGAATGATAAGAAGGGAACTGAATAACAGTACATGTTTCTGCATAAGGGTAACTGCAAATGGTGATCTTTGGAACAGAGTAAAACCCTTCAGCTTCATTTTGGGAGCTCATTCTGCCTTTAACCATCTTTGTAGGATAAAATAATTTAGGTCTTGATTAACGTAATATGCAAAATTTTAAAGACATTCAGAAAAAAATAAATACTTTAAAGACAAGTGTCTGCTGAAAATAAGGATGCATAGATTTTTGGAGAGGGAAGATACAGCCTTTATATTCTACAATAGCCAAAAGATGTTCTTAAAAAAAATGAAGGTAGACAAAACCATGAAATAGGTATCATGGTCCTGATCTTCTAAGTAGTCTGTAGATGACTTTCTTTACCTATGTGATGTTTACTGTAGATCAAGTTGAAAATTAACATTAAGCAATAAATGTTTATGAAGGAAAAGTTTTTGCTACGTATTGGTTAAACTTGGATTTCGAACTAATCTGGATATTTACAATAAATCTAAGTTTCCATCATTTTCTTGGTGAAGTCCTTAGGAATGTTCAAATTTTAGGTTTTAGCAGGGGGAAAAAAAAAATACTTCTATCCAATCTTCTGACTTCTTTTTGTTCTGATCTACAGTAAGAGAACCCATTTCTAACAGATCTGCTAAGCCATGCTCTGTGACCAGCCCACTTGAACTTCCCTGTCAAAACCTACAAAACCTATTTATGTTTTTATGACCATTGTATTCTAAGAGAGGGAATTATTAGTGCAGATCTTTGTTCAAGTGCACTATGACACAAGGAAAATCTGCTCATGCAGGTCCTTTTACAAAACTGTGTTCTAGCAACCAGATTGGATTAAGACCTCTTAAAAAAACCAGTAATTTTTGTTTATTGGGCAAACAGTCCTGAGACACTAATTTATAAATTCTTTTATGATTTTAGGCAAAAAAGAATGATCTTTAAAACTTTCTTTAAATTGTCCTCTGCTTCTTTGACCGAGTCGTTTGTTTTGCCTAATGTCTTTATGAAGTTTACTGTCATATCATGCACCCTGTGAAAAAAACAAACCAAATTGGCAAACTCCCTCTCATTCTTATCTGACTGGCCTGTACCAATGCTTACTGAAAACAGATATGCTCATTAAAACACTATTTACCAGCATTGGATAATCCCTGTGCTATCTGACATGCAAAACGATTTGCAGCTACTTTAATCTCTGACATAATCAAACAAGTAACGAATCTTTTGACACCCATTCCTCAAAAAAAGAGCAATATCCCTTAACAAAGAGGGGTTGTGCCATGGGTTTTACCAGCCCCCCCTGGGCTGAAATGGTCAGGCCCAGGTAGATTTCCAGAGAAAAAGCCTCTGCTAATGACATATTTAAGAAAACAGAGGAGAAGGTTGGTGTCGCAGAAGAAGTTAGAAGAAGCCGTGTAGGGGGGAGGCAGCAGCCCCCAAGTAGGGGGGCCAGGCCCCTCTTCCCCCAGCTTTGGGCTGGGGGCAGCCATGGCATTGAAGTCTCTCCAGCCCGCACATGTGGCAGTGGAGAAACAAACTCCAGGCAGAAGCTGCCCACCTGCAACTTGGCTGCAGAAAGAATTCCAGCCCAGCGGAGAGTAGAGAGGACTTGAGATAACCAGCTTCCTCCAAGGTCAGTTCTAGCAGAAGAGCTGAGGCAAGGGGGGAGTTTTTCCACC
>VYXB01000741.1:339944-342879 GCA_013397135.1 Pachyramphus minor | reverse complement strand
ACCTCAGCTCTTCTCGTGCTAGAACTGACCTTGGAGGAAGCTCGGTTATCTCAAGTCCTCTCTGCTATCTGCCAGGCTGGAATTCTTTCTTGCAGCATGTTTCAGCTGGGCAGTTTCTTTCTCGAGTTTGTTTCTCCACTGCCACATGTGCGGGCTGGAAAGACTTCAATGCTATGCCTGCCCCCAGCCCAAGGCCAGGGGGAGAAGAGCTTGGCCCCCCTACCTGGGGGCCTGCTGTCTCCCCCCTACATGGCTTCTTCTAATTTCTTCTGCACAACTCATCTTCTCTTCCGTTTCCTTAAATATGTCATTAGCAGAGGTGCTACTAAAACTTTTGATTGGCTTTTTCTCTGGAAATCTACCTGGGCCTGACCATTTCAGCCCCGGGAAGGCTGGTAAAACCCACGACAGGTTGTATGTTCTAGCTGAAAAGTCAAAGGCAAATTAAAAAACAAACAAACAAACAAATAAGATTTAAATAATTACTTCTATTTCTATTAGCAATGAATAGGTCTGCCCAGCTATTAATATCTAAGTAAAATGTGTATTCAAATCACACCTGTTCAGTTTCTCAAAAGTGCTATTTCAGCTAATTTAACCATTCTTTCCTCTTAGGGACACATTTTGCTGGGAAATTTAAGCTAGTGAAATCAACCTGAGTAAATCATGCAGTTAAATGATTTTTGATAATAGAAAATTTTGGCTGGCTGAAAATGCTTAAAGACTGTGGAAGTACAGAATACTGGTGGATGACTAGACAGTTTTGCATTCCATATGTCACAAACACAAATCTCAACTAACAAACTTGTTATGATCTAACTACCAGCACTGGAACTGCAGTGCTAGAAGATATGACAGATAAATAATTCACCTACAGAGATTATTATTTTCCAAGAATGAATATGATTAGAATATACAGGAGGTTTTCCCCTCCTTCCTTAGCAGACAGACGGGATCATGAAGTAACAAAACTGTAGAATTGTGTTCTTTTCTTCATGTCTGCCAGTTTAATTTTATTTGTACCAAATTCAAATATACTGGCATATGCCATTTGAGTTAAAATAGCCCCTTGTATTCCCATGGGGCTTATTTGCATTGCAGAAACAGGTATAACCTAATTTCCTCTTAAGCAACCTCTTAAAAATTATGGTCCTAAAAATCCTGTTATTTCTAGCTAGCAGAATTAACACACATTATTTCATGTTCAAAATGGATAGAAAGAACACAAAATGTCTGCCTTGTAGTTTATCAAAACCTCTGCTCCTTCATCGAGAAGTAGGAGACAATTCTGCTGGAGCAGGGTTACATCTCAACACTTTAAATAACTCCTATCCATGTCTTTTGGACATAGCACTCTTATTGGAAAGCTAGCAGAACCCCATTTTGGAGCTGGGCTTTAGAGCAGGTTCCCTCTTTTCTCACACAAAAAAGTGAAGTGGTATGATGTGATGTTTAGTTCTATGCTGAACCCACCATAAGAAATAACAGGAAACAGTAGGAGATTTTTCTGTATTTCCAACAAAATAAAAGGGTTTCAAAATTTTTATTTTATTAGATATACTAAATTTGGGGGCTGTGTGCAACAAATTCAGATTCAGTGCAGCTTCTGAATGGTGACCTAATGAAGGAAATGTTTGCTCAAAAATCCTATGTTTTTTAAAACTTACATTGATGAGTCTATACACACTATGACTCTTGGAACACATAATAAATTTAAGTACATATCCATTTGAAATTCTTTAAAAGTACAAGCTGCATTTCTTCAATATATCTTAAATTTTCATGATTTTAATGATTAAATTTTAAAGAAAATACTTAAATCCCAGTTCTTTCTCTACTGACACCATATATGTTTCAGAAGCTTCTCTTTGAAGAGATAATACAAGACTTCCAACACCTCAAACTGATGTTTAGTGTGTGTGTGATTTCACTGTCATGAATCCCAGGAACACAGTTTTTGGGTTGTTTGTTGGACTGTTTACTGAATTTCTTTGGCCTCAGGCAGCTGCCTATAGTACCCTATGACGTTACAGTCATCAAAAAGATCTTCTACAAAGTCATTGTGGCTTGTTTTTACATCAATGCATTGCCAGTTGAGACACTTTGAAGTTGAGACTTCAGATCCCTTATTCTCTAATTAGATATTTTTAAATGATTTTAACTAAAATTGCTCTACCATAGGTTCAGGTCTTTAAAAAATAAAAAAAACAAAACCCAAAATAAAACTATTTTTAGCTGTAGTATGTGATCCATAGTTATGAAATTTATATTATTTTTGCATAGTTCTCTTGTTATTGACTATGGGGTCAAAATGTAAATCATTTAGTAAACAATTTTTAGTGGTTCAAGTTTTGATGCACTCTGTGTAACTTGCCAGACATACAAAAATGCATTCTGGAAATTCCCCTGCTATTCATTTAAATAATCTTTTAGACAATCTATTTAAAATACAAAGTCCTAAGCAATTACATAAAGCTCTAGAATTAAAATTTCATAATGAAAGGGCAGATGTTTCCACATCTTTAAAGCATACTTCCTCAACTGATAGATGACAGGAGGTTATGCCCTTTTACGGAAGATGATGTCTTAGAAAATTTTTCTTTTTCTTAAAAAGTAGTCAGAACATGTTCAATGAATCATTACTGAGTAACACAATTACAACTGACAATTATCATGCATCTTATCTTTGTGTTGAGAAAAGTGAGTAAAAAGAAGAAGCTCCAGGTAAAACTAGGGACACCAATGTGTCTCCAATTTTGCTAGATCTTTGCTAATCAAGATCATAGATTTAGGATAAAGATGGATATTTTTTCTTACAGGTAATCATCTTATTATCATAAATTGGCAGTTTGATGGTTATTTATACTTATAGTCTCCATGAAATACTGGAAAAGCAGGCTATATAGGTGTCATTCCTTTTTTGATCGGATTTTTT
>VYXB01000741.1:259944-334944 GCA_013397135.1 Pachyramphus minor | reverse complement strand
ATCCAAGCAACAGGAAGTGCAGAAATATTAATAATTCATAATGCCATGATTTTTAATCAATCCAACACTTACAGATAATATTCTCATATTTAACCCCACATTGATACTCATTTTAAAAGCTCAATCTAGAATGAAACCAACAAAAAGAAAGGGAAAAAAAGCCCCCCCAAAATACAAAGTAATGCAGTGTTACAGAGAATTGTACATGTGTCCAAAAAACACAATCTAAATTATGAGGATGTAGTAAAGATGGTAGCCACTTTGCGCCATTGACTTCTTCAAGAAATTCTATATTACTTAAACATTTCAAGTGTGCACAAACCTGCAGCAGAACTGTCACACAGTGGCTTTGCAAGGAGCTAAAGTTACTCTAGTAACACTTTATTCTTAACTCCAAATCAGGATTAGAAAATTCATTATTTTAGCTTTGGAGCTGAAACAAGAAACAACCAGTTGGCAAGGAAGACTCACAGCCTGGTTCCATCATGTTAAGTAGCAAATGTTACCTTCTCAATACTGCATTACACTTATACCTCATGAAGGGCATACATCAAATTTCAAACAACAAAGAGGATTTTATATTTGCCACAAATTACTCCATTCTTGTTAACATTAAAGTCTATCTCATGGCCTCCTTGCACTGACACATTCTATCGGCACAAACTGGTCATCTGAATGTCCTTAGAAGTAACTAAGCAAAGAAAGACTAATCATGTTCCAAAAGAGTAGGTGCTAATCCTCCTTCATGGACACGAGGCAGAATTCTCATATGTAATTGTCCAGTACAAAGAGAATATTCAAAAGATCAGTATCTTTCCCTCAAACCAGATGGAGGCTTAACTACCACAGCAGTAGTTCTAAGGCACCAGTAAAATTAAAACACAAAAAAGAACAGTACCTAAATCTAAACATCTCAGCATTTTCTTTCACTGCATTGGAGATACAACATGACATGTGGATTACTTAAAAACAGTATTTTATGAGCACAGACATCTAGATTACAAGATAAAAAATCCAGTCCAACATTTTTGAACAGATAGGAGTTTGCATTTTTTTTTCTGTGTATTTTTTTCCAGTTATTTCAACCGAAAATTAAAAATGTAATTTTATGAAGTTTTGACCACATAAGTACAAACACTTACTTTGTCTTAAGAAAATAAAGTAGCACATACACTTAAGACATTCTAAAATAAATACTACATAATGCCTATTGCCATAGTTTGAAATTTGTTTCATTATGAGGGAACAGAACACATAAGAAAAAATGTGAAAAGAATTCTAGGACTGTAGCTTAAAAAAATGTCCCATGTCTGAAATTTTGCACTTAATTCTTCAGCTTCCAAGCCTACACACATCATGCAGTTGCAATTTCAGGCATCAATTACCATTTTTCAATATGCATGTTTCTAGACTTGTACTAGATTTTTGATTACATCAAAACAAATTCTGAGAAACTTTGAATTCCCACATCCATCATAGAAAATGCAGAAAAGAGTTTCTTCAAAATTAGAACAGCACCCTTAGCAAAAACCAAAATATTATTAAAACATTATGAGTGAAAACATTATAATCAAAATCAGTTTAAATCTTAGAAAGAGCTTTTGTCTTTGTAGAAAGAATAATTAATAATTGTTTTAATTAAAAAAAATTAGACCATTACAATAGTTCTCACTTATGCTGTTGAAAATACAGCAAGGGTTAATTTCCTTTTAATTATTACATATATGGTTTGTTTTGAATGAACAAACATAAAACTATCCCTTAAAATTTCTATTAACCTTCTACTTTTATGTCCCCTTGAGTTTCACTCAAAGTATTATTACTGTCATGGCACCCAACCTCTGGCTATGCATATTCCTCAGAAGGCAAAGTATGTGACTTCCCTGTGAGCCAATAAAATCAGTGGGATGGTTACTTGGGTAATTCTACCTGCGCTTCCCACAGGACAGCATATAAGTTGATATACCAAGACTACCCAGCAGCCTGGAGTAAGATTCAAAAGTCTATCTTGTAACATGGGAGCCTCACAGACCACTGTAACACACTGTTGGAAGCCACTGAGTCAACTAATTAAAGACAATTTTATAGCCAGACTGTTTGTTATCCCTACCCCACACTAACATGGAATAGCCTAAAGGCAGCAATGGCTCTCTAGCTTTTAAAAAATTCCTCTATTGTCATATATCTTCAAATGCAATTCTTGTGTTTACATGGTCATGCCGTAACAAAGCTCTTTAGTAACATTAATATTGATTAACAGTATTTTTTCGAAAGTAAGAGATAGAAACTGTTCTGAAGGTATTAGTGCAGCAAGACTGAAAAGAATGACTAGAAGAAAATATAACCTAAAAGATGAATAGTAAATAATAAAAGAGACCCAGTGGATTTTACCTAATACTGTGATGATAAACAGCCCCGTGGATCTAAATCTGTTTTTTCCTATTTCTTAATTCAGCTTTCAGCAGTATATTATCATATTTCTATAACAATCCGTTCTGAACTATGCCATTTTGTAGATTATTTCATTAGTAATACTCTGAATATCTGAGAAAACAACATATCATGACTTGCTGTCAGAATCAGACAAGAATTTTCTGATATATCATTCCCCAGATGGAAAATGCTTTTCTAGGAAAAAAAAAAGTACTCATAGGAACATGCTGATTTGTTTCAAAATGAAAAATATTTAAGTTAAGATAAAAACATTCTGATTAAACATTTGGAGTCCAAAGGTGGGGTTTTTTAATAATAACTGATATAAAGTTCATTTTAATATCTAAATGTAAAGTAATTTTTTTTAAAATTATATTCCTCCTCTTTAAACTTTCTGCATTGTGATAAGGAGACACTATTGTTGTTTCATTAAAGGGATTTCTATATGTCCTTTTATATAGACGAGCAATTCTCGTCCAATTTTAGAAGAAACATTACTGAACTTGGTGCAATTTAACAGTACAGTGCTAAAGAAATATCAATCTATTTCCATCTTGTTTTCCAGTACCATGCAGCAGACAAATAAATTCATAAAAAATCTGGAAAAACTATTGGGAGGTATAAGTTTCTTTAGCAGAAGACTAATGTTAATTAATAGAGTTAGGAAGTTATCTCATTGCTACTATTTCAAAGCAAAAAAGTAGTCAAATTAATAGATATCTGTTAAACCTTTGCTTAATATATGTATTTTGGTTAATATTTAAGTTTTCCTTAATATTAAGTAAATATACAAGCCTGTATATGAAGAAGACTCAAAGATTTATACATCTGCACTTCATGAATTTATTATCATGTGTCCAATAGCAAATACTAACGAGAACAAATTTGAATATTTCAAGAGAGTTTTGGTCATTTAAAATGTCTTGCTCAATCTTCAAAAACCACGGTAATCATTTTTACAGTTACTTTAATTGAAAGTACAATAATCACATTAGCAGCAGAAAATAAGCACAAGCAGGCTTGTTTCAAGGTTAGGAAAACAAGGCACAACATAATCATTCTGAACGTGATCCAACACTCATTACAAATTGTTATGTCAAAGAATTCTTATCTGTGTGTTTAATACAGCACATATCGGCACTGAACCAAATGGCAATATGATAGTTTGGGGACTGTACAGTCTCTGTAGAACAGGAGGCAATGAGATGCTATGAAAGTAGCTACAAATAGCACAGTGATAAAACAGGCCTAGAAGGGATCACTTCCTCATTATACACGTAAATTTCATGCCCATTCAGTAGCATGCCTGCTAGTAAATCAAAAGTCACACCTTGTATTTAGCTGTGATATTTGTCACGTTTATGTGTCACAGTATTACCACTCAGCAGTCCTCTCTCCTCTGCGCAGACAGTCTCTGGAAGGTCTGCAAATCAGTAACTCAGCTTTCCAGCCAAATCGCACATGATGTGTGTTCCTGCAAGAACCAGGCACACACATGCTTCAGGTTCACACCCCTTTCAGCCCTGATCATGAATAGAGGATTTCTATCCCTCAGTGCACTGCAAGAGTCACCTCACAAAATTTCTTTGCCTGTCTGTATCTGTGCTGAGGTCTCTAGTCTGTTATGAAGATTCTCTCATTCTCAGGACCATTCTTCAACTCCATTTCCCTTCATGATGTCAACAAGAAGGGTCCCTAGTTTTCTCACCAAATTTCTCACCTACTTTAGGGTCAGTTTGTCTCTTGACAAGAGATTGTTTAATCTCCTTTATGGATGTAGTAGTCCCACCCGTCTCCAGGAGAAAGGGATTTCTTGCTTGAATAAAGATGTCACTCTCTATCCCCTTCCTGACAAGCTAATTCCAACATTCTTCCCTTGGCAAAATTTTTTCCTTCCTCTTGTTCTTGCTTACTAGTTTTTACTTACCCTCACAAATCCTGCAATTTTATTGCAGGACATTTTATTGGACCTTTTCATAGACCTCAGACTGGGATTTTCCATCTCACTG
The DNA here is from genome assembly GCA_013397135.1 of Pachyramphus minor. Lineage (NCBI taxonomy): Eukaryota > Metazoa > Chordata > Aves > Passeriformes > Tyrannidae > Pachyramphus > Pachyramphus minor. The sequence continues at coordinate 330,502 of VYXB01000741.1, read as the reverse complement.
GTCTTTCCATTTATTACTGCATCATTCTCTTCTGCATAAGGTGTAATGGCTCATACCTGTCCATCTTAAAAATGAGGTAATGAGGATGACTTGTAATTCTGACCTCCAAACTGCACTGTTAACTTTTTGTACTGACATGTACATCTGCATTTCTCCTTAAGTAGAAGGAACAATGAACCAACTTTCCCTTTTCAGAGTTAAGAGTTTGTTTTCCTGCTTAAATATGGCCCTGAATCAACCAAAGCATCTAACAGTACTTCTCCCAAACTAAAAGATACAACTTGTGTTGAGTTGTTTGAAGTTTCGTTTTGACCTTAGCTATGAATACATATGGTATTAGCATATATATTCATAACCTATATAGGAAAAAAATATATGACATTCTGTTCTCTCAGGTTTTATATTTCTGTTACTTGCAGACAGAAATAAAAAAAAGTAAAAGAAAAAAAGTTTTTCTAACTGATTTTCTGCAAGATAACCTAAACTAAGGCCTTGGGATGTAAAGTAACAGCTGCTTAATAAAGACCCTGTCACAATGTGCACAAAAAAAAATGAAACTCAAGAGACAAGTTTAAGCCTACTTTTTCTAATTTTAAGGCCTGATTATGTAAAATAAATGTTATTTTAACACTAAAATACTTTCAAAAAAATTTTCAAACAAGACAAACAGGAAGGGGAAAATCTGTCACATAACAACAAAGCTGACCGCTCAGGAGCCATTTACACTGTCAAGAGAGCAACAGCTGGCAGCAATAATAAGCTGTTATCCTTCTTAGTGATTAGCTGATACTTGTCAGAACAGATGTATTTGGGAATTTTGTATTTGGTTCTAAATTCTAGAGGTCACGAGTCTGTTCTGAGACTCTCTTCAGAACAACAAATCTCTTTGCAGAAAATAAAAGCAGCCAAGGCCTTCTCTGAATCCAAAGAGGGGCTTAGTGAACCATTAGAAATTACGTAACTTCCTTTTCCCTGAAACACTCTTCCAGCCTTCATAATCTTCAGTACATCCCCACATCTTACTTCCTGCCCTTATTTCTTTTCCTGATGGAGGAGTAGACACACCATACAGCAACTGAGGCATATAAATGGTGGGGGCTCAATATAAGCAAAGATGCTCCTCACACAAAACTTGAATTCACAGGATTTGCTCATCCTCCATCTAATTTAAGTAGCACCAAATGCCACTGAGATAAAAAGAACTGAATGAATGTATTTCATGTTCATTCTTAACTACAGATACGAAGACATGTCTTTGTCTTCCAAGAGTGCAAAAACAATTTTTCAAAAGTCATTGATATAAGATGATTTCTAGATGGGATACCTGTGGTATGACATTTTCCCTCAGTTAGCATTTTAGGCTAAATTTTGCAGTAACATTCAGTTCGGTAGTAAATTTTATTGTTTAAAAGTATTAATTTCCAACTACTGTTATTTTGAAACCATCATGTCAGTGTCTCTGTTTCATTCTAGTAACTATTACTTAGTCTTTTTATTACATCAATGGTAAGCAATAATAAGTCAAGAACTGTTATTCAGAGAAAGATGCTACGAAGTACCCATCAAAGAACAGTGAAGACTGAAAGCAGAAGTAGGGACTCATTCACTTCAAGTTTCTTCATCAGTTCAGGCTGCCAAAAAAATGGAAATAAAAGCTAAGACTGAATGCTAAAGCAGGTAATCTGTTATTCCCAGTTCTTCTAACCAAGCCAGACAGGTATCAGGACTTTTATAAAAAGAAGAAAGATCAGTTCAAATAAATAAGAATATTTTATATTAACTATATGCATCACACAAAATATAAAAGGACCCCGTAGAGCAGACTTTGTTGAAATAGGTTGATGAAATGCCATGTGATATGTCCTATAATTAAAAATATTAATAGAAGAATAGAACAATAATGAAATAGCCTGAAATTTTTTCCTGAATTTTCTGTCATTATTAATCCTCACTAATGAATAGCAGTAAGCAACAAAAAAAGACTAGCAACACCAAACTCTTCCTCTCCTTTCCCCCTAACTCACAGTTTGACAACCAGAAGGCATAAGTATGCTACTTGTTTTCAGCATGTCATGACAGAGAAATTTCTGTGTGTTGTGCCTTCTATATTCAGAGAATGACAAAAAGTAACAATAGCCACCGGGATATATAGTGTGGAAGTCAGAGGGAGGTGTGGGGACGTTTTTTAACTGTAGAATTCTTTCCATTAGATGGGATTTCTAAAAGCAGGTTCTTAAAAAAACATTCAAGTTTCCCTTACTTTACTAGTTTAGATCTAGAAGTTGCAGAATTTGCAGGAAAATTCCTCTTTGAAGAGACAGACCTCTTGACTACAGAGAAACAATGAATTGCTGGCATGAACTTTCAGTGGCACTTTATGTTGCCATTATCCCTTTCTTCTCTGAGCTTGAATGTAATGTGTCACTGATATGAAACCACTGACTACTGGCTAAAGAGCTATGAAAAATAAGAAGTAGATTTTTCAATAAGGGAGAGACCCCCTCAGTTCCTGAAGTTCACTAAGTTCCACTGCACATTGGGTCCCTCTGGATCATTCTGTTTGAATCAAGTGTTTGGAAAAAACGTATCCAGTCCCACATATTGAGTTAAAGAATTTACAAATATTTTTTTTCCCCTCAAGTCAAGAATTCTATGCAATAATCTCTCAAAGACCTTTCAACATCAACAGTACATAAGTGAGGGAGATCACAGAAAGAGAGCTGTAGTGTAATGATATAAGAATAATTTTTTCATTATTTAGTCATCCTGTACAAGTCAACAATCTGAGCTGCTTTCTTTTGACATTGCACAGCAGGTTCACCTTTATCCTTGAAGAGTAAGCCTGCTGTGCAATCAGCATATACAGCCCTCCAAGGCTTGCATGGCCTAGAAGACAGCCTGCATTATCAGTTGGATAGAGCCCTTTGAGACTATTTTCAGGAATCATCAGTCACAGTAAGTTTAGGTCCACACTTCTTAAACCACAGAAGACACAAAGTGTGCGGACTTCTCCATTAATTAAGGATGCAACTGACCATGAATATTATCAGATTTCTGAAAGTAATTTTGATGCCCAAAATTCATTTTGATAGACAGACAATTCATCATTAATATCTTCTACAGGTGTGTTTAAACCACAAGCAGTGATCAGACAAAAACACTCTCAAATTATTGATGATAAGTGTGTATTTCCTAGAAATAATACTGTAAAATAACAAAAGCATCTCTAATAATAAAGTAGAATTACTAGTTTACTTTTATTAAAGTAATTAATTATCCCTTAAAGTTTATATATTAGGTAGGTCTAACCACAACTCAGCAAAACATTGTTCTGTGTTTCCTACTTGTGTTTGCTTCATGTTCCATAACTCATTTAATTCTTTAAGTTAATTTTTTAGGGTTTCCATAGTGTGATTGTTTTTAACAATTTAACTGGGAATTAACTGACAGCTTTTATTGCTAGACCATCCAAGTACTTACAGAATGTAAGGTAGATACCTAAAACTTGACTTTTAGGAAAAATCAGTATTTTTAGTTGTCATTCCCCAGAGTAGTTTTTCATAGTTGCCTAACTAGAGAGTAGTCCTCTTTTAGATGTCCTTGTTTTCCATAGTTATGTCACAATGTGCACAAGACAGCGGAGGATTAAAGCATAGAGATTGACTCCTGAACTCCTCCCTACTTTCTTCATCTACAAGAACACAACTTGAAGAGATGCTGACATTAATCTGCTGAAAACCTTTAAATTAAAAAATGTTTTCACTCTCTACAGAAGAGAGGTTAAATTGCTGTCTTCAAAATAACTGTGACCGATGACCACAGGACCTAAAAAATGCGAAAATTCATGACAGAAGGAAGCTCTACTTTCAAAGACAAGAATATCTGGCAAACAAAGATGCAGCTTCCCTACAGTAAACAAGGTAAACATAAAGCATTGTAGCACTTCAACAGTAATAAACAGGTGGGAGTCTTCTATTTGGGTGATACTTGTAAAGTGGTCTTGCTGCATTAGATTTTGTAACCCAGACTAATGGGCTGTAAGCAGCTATGTAAATGGGTTAAATTAAGAGGGAGGAAAACACCTTTTGATTATCCTTATATATACATATATATACATGTATCATTTAAGTGCACACATGTATAAATACAATATAAATTTCAAGACATCACAATTCAGTAGGCAAAGAATGCATCACAGTATTTTGAGATCAGTATTTTAGAAATTTGTTCTTTAGATACTCCGCCATTTTTTCTGGAGCAGTAGCCTTATGTATAGTCTAAGGATATTTTTCCTTATGAAAGGACTTCTTCTGAAAGATATACCTAAAAAGTAACTATAAAAAAGGCAATCAATCAAAGCTTTTGTAATAGATGTTAGCATGGAAAGTGTGCAAGGAATTGCAAGAATGTGAGATTTTTAAGACCTGTGAGCTTTGCAGAAGTGTAATAGGTATCTGTATAGAATCAGATGAAAATGTTCCATTTCTTGGAAGAACATAGAATCATTAGAAAGAAAATGAATACATGATAATTAATGTAAATTCCAGTCTAACTGAACTGCCCATAGAGAGTGTCAAACCTTTGAGAAAAATATTTTAGGCTCAGTACCAGGCATGCTTGGTGTAATGCGATAGCCCACGATAATTCTGTGGATGCCTGTATGATCTGCCCTGGCCTAAACTTTGCAAATAATGAAATCTGAGATGATTAATATATCAGGGCCAGATATAAATGTGCACACAACGAAGCCATGACATGTTTTTTTCCAAAGAGGTAGGTTTACATTTGAGCTGTGTTAGAACAAAACTGCCAATGAAAAACAACTATGCCTCTGACTTCCTGCACCTTTTTCAGGACATTTTAACCAAAGCAGAAAAAAATCTGAAAATTCTGGCTTTTAAGCACATGGAATACTGGCCATTGAGTCAGTGCAGTCTGGTACCAATCATAGAAGACAGAGAATTTGCCATCAGTTTTTAGAATAAACAAACAAGATTGGTGAGATACTTTACAGTATGTGATTCAAATATTGATTCACTGAATATCTGCACCTTATGGCTTGCTGTAGTGGATAACAGCCCAGTATCCCAACCTAAGCTGAATGAGTCCCTTGACACTTGGTCATTCAGCTGTTCAATACATGAACAACATTCTTCACTCTTCCTAGCTGCTGAACAAAAGTACTGTTGTATTACGAGGTAGAATTCATATGCTGTTATCTCAGTATCTGGCTTTTGACATTTAAATGTCAGCTAACCAAACTAAGTCACTTCAAATTCAATGGTATGACGAAGAAGCCTCCACACTCTGACTCACTTTGCCTTCACATAGATATATTATGAAGCATTGAGTAAATTGCTTGATCAGTTGAAAGTTGCTGACTATATTACTCCTGTATGAAGAATGCTATAGAATTGAACCCATTTCTTCCATAACATCATTTAAGCTACACACTGGACAAACTTCAAACAAGACAGTATCTTAATTACAGGAGAGCCTTAATATATCTGAATATAATTCTAAATAACTTTTTCTTAAAAACCATAGAACATGACTAGCAGAATCATAGTATAATCCTGCATAACCAGAAATGCTACTTATTGTTAAAAAAAAGATAGCCATTTTTTTAAAGCCCACCTTTTACAAAGCTTCAATTTCTACAGTAAAAGAAGTGTATCAGTCTCTAAGATTGAAATATATCAGGTATCCAAGTAGTATTACCAGTTCAGAACCCTACAAATAGGATTTGTACATTGATTTAGTCCACTTAACCAGGACAGTCCTCTACTACTACTCCATTTTTGTTCAAATATTGTTCAAGTAAATAACAGATACAGTTATTTTTAGTTACTAGGAAAGGTGCTGTTAAAAAAAAAATAAATCAGGAAATAAATGCCCTGAGTAACATTGTTAAATTACTGATTATTTGTATTCTGACTCATCAGTCATTTCCAAATGTTCTAAGATCTATTGGTAAACCTTCCATTTGGTAGAGCACAATCTTTAACAGAAAGGGACGTATAATCTCTGTCTTCACTGTCAAATTTAGGAACCTGTGTGAATCAGTGATTTTCCTAACGCTTAATTTAAGATTCTGTCATTTATAAGAAGTCTTGGAGTTTTTCAATAGAAATCACAGGATTCTGAAAGCTGCTCTGAACAGCATGAAAGCTTTTTCTTTTTGGCAATCTATGTGACTTCCCTGTAGTATCTAACAAGTTCATACAATATGCAAGTAAAGGAATAACAAAAAATGAACAGAATCTTAGAAAGAAAATGGTTGTTTCTTCTAATGCTTATAACCATGTTTATACAAAGCACAGTGTTCAGTAATGAAATTCAGTAATTCCCTTACGTGGATTATACAGTTTAGTAACTGATACAGCAGATATGAGCTATCATTTACAAGAAGATGCCATCTGCTGAGCAAACACGCAATCAGCAGGCACTTCCTATTACACTGATTTTTTTTTGTCCTTTATTGATTTTCTCCCTTGCATTTCTAATCCCCCTCAAGCAATCTGAGCCATTTGCGTAGCAAATGAAGGAAGCAAAGGACTTCTCAATGACCCCAATATCAATTCTGCTTTGTACTTTATGCTGTCTCAAGGCTATGGACCTCATAGGTTAGTTCAGGCAAGAGAGAGAAAATAGTACAGACAGTGCATGTGTATGTATAGTTTGAAGGCAACTGTGGAGAAACGGCAGCCTAACCTTTGAGATTAAACATACTTCAAAAAAACATTACAACATTAAACATACTTCAATACAAGCATTATTCAATTATTCACCTCTATGCAATTTAATTGTTGCTGCATAATACTTTCTTTTTTTTTTCCAACTTGTTCAGTTTGCTTCTTCTCTTTGTCTGGCTCATGTGCTCTCTGATCCAAATAGGAGATCGTCTGGAGAATTTATGCACAAATAGATGTGTTAGTATTCAGAAGCTATTGTTCTACGTTTATAGAAAAAAGTATTAGTGAATACTGTAACAGTTACCATTCTTAAGTTCACTTTTGTTTTCCCTTCCATACCCATTTTTCCATCATGTAGGTTTTTATACTTTATGCTTTGAATGAAAAAATACACTTTTAAAATAGAAATACCTCTGCTACTTCATATATATAGTTTCTTTTTTACATCTTACAAAAAAAAAAAAAATCACTGCTTACTTTGCTCCGCATGCTTCTTTACTTTCTTCCTGCAGAAAAAGTTAGAAATAAAGTTCTGAAATCAAAATATATATTTGGAATACATTCCGTGGAATGTGTATAAAGGGCAAAATAAAAAGTTATTGATTATTATCACTACCTCATGCAAAATACAGCTAAGGATAGCTAACAAGAGGAGGAAGAAGAAAATAAAATATTGCAATATTTCATTTTTGTATTTTTCATTAATTCATTTCATTATTAATTGGCACCTCAAGAAAAACAACTCTCGTCTATTGTATTAATTTCACTTGCATCATTAACATGAGCATCAAATAGTAAATGAAAGAAATTATTATTAATACATGTAGTAAGGAAAATTCTAACTTAATAAATGTGTTTACATAAATGGTATAATATTTATATTATTCAATCTTTAAATTAATTTTAAAAGAAATAAAAAATACTAAAATAGGTATTCATATTTCAATTCTGAAACAATAATTTAAACCTGCAATCAATGAAAAAGTTGTCCCTGTACACTACCAATATCTTTTGGACACCATTTGCATACAAATCTGCTTGTGCAAACTCTGTTTCCAAGCTTTTAACACAGAAGCAAATACACAGGTGTAGACCATGATGTATAACTTATACCACACCTCTCTAGGTTTCCAGGACAATAATGATGTGATCTTTGTCACACTGTTTCTACTTAGTTTCAGCTGGGGAAGGGCTGACAACATTACTCAATGCCATGAATGCCCTGTTTGGAAAATACTATTAGCTATTAGAAGAATCTTTTTTTCTTTTAATTTTTCATATTGACTCATTAAATCTGCATCAAAAATAAACTACCCATAATCCATTATGGAACTATTGAACAGTTCAACAACCCTTATCTATCCTCCAAAAGTGGGGAAGTATTGCTGCATGCAGACTGTGTCAAGAGACCTTCAAATAGAGTAACACTGAAAACCTTGAGAAGATGATAACCCATGACAAGTTATGTACTGGAAGTTAGATAACAGAACTACTAACCTACAGACTGATTCTGCAACAAAAAAAAATCCTTCTTGCTGAGGCAGCAGCAATTCTTGCATCTGGGCTTAGAGAAAAAATAAAAAATCCTGTATCTAAACTGAACACTTTCAATAGATGTTGATCTTACTTGATTGTGAGAATGTTCTGTAACAAGTATATAGCTTACAGAAAACTCCCTGTCTTAACTAATAGCTAGTTTTCTCCCTATTGATTTGGAAACAAAAATAAAGGCATTTTGCTTTTTCTTTTCTGGCAATATGGTCCAGTGAAAATGCCCTCCTCTTTCAGCCATTTACAGAATAATCACTTGTTTCACACTGATTACTGTATTTTCAATTTTGGTTCCTAAAATACTTACTTTCTTGGGGGGGGGGAGGGGAAGGACAGGAGGGAAGCTTCAAATATCTTTCCTATCATAAAACAACTTGTTACCATGAACAATGCATGCCCACCTAATACATGCCCTCTGATCTCTATTACCACTGCTGTAGCACTCCATATAAGCAAAGCTTTCAAAATCTAAAAGATCACCAGTTCTAAAAGAGAAAGGTCTAATAATGAAAGGAATATATCCCAGTCAGACAAATTCAGTTAGGATTCCGTTAGAGCAGGTCTGAACAAAAGGTTATTTCTCTGAAATTTTTACTGTAATTTAACCTCAGGGAGGGGTAATACCACTGGTGTAATCTGCAAACATGGGGAATAGGCTATTAGGTCATCACTATAAAACTGGAATAAAATGGCTCTTTTGTCATACTTTCAAGATGATGGAGGCTATAACTGAAAAATATCATAAAAGTAGAAATGCTGTACCAGAAGTAACATAAAGACTTGGAAGAGACAAGTGTACTTAACTAACTCAATGCAAGTAGGTTGAGGAACTGTTTTTAATACAAAAATCTTCTGTTTCTTTTTCTTATTATAGAAAATGGACCTCTCATGGGACGAAGGAAAAACATTATTATCAGTAGCATCCATAAAGCAGGGAAGTGAAGAGGGTCCCCAGCATGCCATTACTGGGGGCTTATCCATTTGTTCCTATCTTTAGCTTTTAAGTAAGAATTACATAGGAAACAAGAAAGTATTAAACAAGCTTAACTTTTGTAAGAAAATAAAACACCACAGTTAAAACAGACAGAAAGATTTTTCTAATACAGAAAGCAAGAAAGGTCAAAAACAAGGCTGGAATCATGCTGTGTTTTATGTTGTATCACAGCACAGCTGCAAAATCTGGCTCTTCTGAGCTATTGACTTCTGTTTCCTCTTTATTTTTTTTTTTTTTTTATAATGACAAAAAAAAATGCTAGTGAGTGGTCCAGACTCTACTACTTTTACTCATGGCAGTCATTAAACGCATCTTTAGTTCTAGATCTGCTACTTGTCTCTCAAACTCTTCTGCGCTCTTGACATCTCCAGAGAATCATAGAATCACATAATATTGAGGTTGGAAGGGACCTTAAAGATCATCTAGTCACAACCACTCATGCTATGGGCAGGGACACCTCTCACTAGGTGTTTCCCCTCTTTCAGTCTGTACCCAGTAACCCTTGTCATATCACTACAGCTCCAGATGAAGACTCCCTCTCCGGCTTCCCTGTAAGCCCCATTTAGAAATGGGAGATGTAGACACTAGATTCTGTTATAGAGCACTTGCACAGTTCAAGGTCGCAGAATGGAAGAGAACAAATTTTGCAACAAAAGCAAATGGAGACTCTCACTGTTCAGATGCAAATAAAAATATTTCAGACTTTTCTCTGTGAAAAAAAAAAAAAGGAATAAAAACCTCAGAAGGACTTCTGGTCATCACAATAAATCCAACATTTAATTCTAAAGAAAAATAGTCTTTGACAGCTCTCAGAGTAAATCTCTCCTATCTGGGACCATTTCAAAAGGACCCAAAGGGAGTTCTGACTCAAGGACTTACAGTAAAATACTGCAATGCCTCCCTCCAGTTTTGGCTTGTTCTTTTGATTCCAAAGGATTCTGGATCAGAATCCAACATCAGAAAACTCACAGCACGAGAGTATTCATTTGAGAATGAGCAGGAAGGAGCAATGCAGCCAAAAAAATCCTGTATTTCATCATGGTAACAGTGGTAGTGTTAATAGTAGAGATATTTTTTCCAGAGGTATCACAGGTCTCCTTTATAAGAAGGAAGAGATGATGAATCTCAATGGCACCCACCTACCAACTATGAGAAGGTTCTCAGGATGCATTATACACTGATGTGCTATTAATGCACTGCAGGAGATCTTTTCCAGTTATTAGAGGGAATTTGGATGAGAAGCAAGTAATTAATTGTTTCGTTTTATCTAAGAAAAAGGCAATGTTTTTGCTGCATCTGTGTGCAACTAGTGTGGCTTGAGGTTTGCAAAGCCATTATCATTGAATTCCATCTCCTCACAGAATGTGCACAAGAATAACAACTGGGAATCTATTACTAGATTTGTATACTGTATTCTGTGGGCAGGCACCACTAACAACACATTGAGTACAAAGCCAGTTCAACAGCTGCTGATTTGTCCAGGTGTATTGCGTTTGTGTGGTAAGGTTTTGGTAGCAGCAGGACTGTGGGGTTGACTTCTGAGAGAAGCTGCCATAAGATTCCCCCATGTCCAATAGAGCCAAGGCCAGTTGGCCCCAACACAGCCTTGCTGCTGGCTAAGGCCGAGCCCATCAGTGACAGTGAGTAAAGTAGTTAAGGGGCAGGACAAAAAATCCACCTGTAGAAGAGCAAATTAAAGGCAGAGAAAGAACTGAGAGTCTGTGAGAACAACTCTGCAAATACCCATAGGGGCTCATGGGGGAGCAGATCCACCTGCAGCCCATGGAGGACCGCATGTTGGAGGAGGTGGATGGGGATCCCACGCTGGAGCAGACTTCATGCAGGACCTGTGGACCCATGGAGAGAGCAGCCCACAATGGAGCAGGTTTGCTGGCAACACTTGTGAACCCACAAGGAACCTACTTTGGAGCAGTCTGCTCCTGAAAGACTGCACCTTGTGAAAGGGACCCACACTGGAGCAGTCTGTGAAGAACTGGAGCCCATGGAAAGGACTCATACTAAATGGTTTCATGGAGGACTGTCTCAATGTCTCACATGGGAGGGATCCCACACTGGAGCTGGGGAAGAGTGTGAGGAGTTGTCCACCTGACAGGAAGGAGCATCAAAGACAACATGTGATGAACTGACCACATTTCATCCCCCATTCCCCATCACCTTGTGCCCCTGCAGGGAAGAAGGCAGGAAAAAATATAAGTAAAGTTAAGCTCAAGAAGAAGGGAGGGGTTGTGGGAAAGTCTTTTAAAAGTCTGCTTTATTTCTTATTATCCTACTCTGATTTGACTGGTAATAAATTCAACTAACTTCCTTGAGTCAAGTCTGGTTTTCCCATCATGGTAAGTATTGAGTGATCTCTACGTGTCCTTATCTCAACTCACAAGTCTTTCCTTAATATTTTCTCTCTGTCCAGCTGAGGAGGGGAGTGATGGAGCGATTGTGTTGGCCATGTGATGCCCAGCCAGGGTGAATCTACCACACCAGGAAAATTTGAGAGGAACATTGACTTTGATTTTCTGGTATCATAAGGAAAGAAGGATTGGTCTCTGGGAAGTCGCTGCTCAGACAGAAACCAGAGCTTCATTCTGACAACCCCACTTTAAGGCCTGTATCTCTTGCTAGTGATACTGAATGCAGAAATTAAGGACTTCTTCCGATAATAGTCCTGGAGCTTTCAATCAATGTTTTTCTTGAGGCTTTAAGGCCTGTTAATTATTAAAATAACTTTAATATAACAATTATCCATGCCCTTGCAGAAGACAGCTGATGAAATCCATCTGCCAAAGGATGAATACACATGGAACATTCCTTTTGGTGATGCCAAACTTGGGATTTCAGTCAGAGAAGCTAAAGAAATATCAACCCTTATCTGAGGATGGTTGAAAAACATCACTGAGGTTCAGAAGAAAAGGTACATTTCACAATCAAAAAAAGGACACCAAAGGGTGTTATATGAATTTAGCAGTTCACATCAACAGAAAATAAATGGCTACCCTATTACATATATGCACGCATCAATATAAGGTGTAGTAAAGGTTTGGTTGCAGTTTCTACAGAAACTGAACAAACATATAAAAATTCCAATTATAATGTCACTGCATATATGGATTATTACTAAAGACTTTTTATCTTTTAAAACAAACTGTAAATTATTGTGATAGACACTAGATACATGAAACACTAGATAAAGTGTTTCATGTTTTCATGAGTATTTAAATTATGGCAAAAAACAGAACCCTTCTATGTGAGTTGGTCACAAGCTACTCAAAAACTAATTCATGGTAAAAGTAAAAAGAAGGTAGAAGAAGAATTTGAAGTAAAATTGTTACTGTCATATTTACCAGAGTCACTTTTCAAACTTCTTTTTGATCTTGAACCTCTATTTTAAGATTCCACTCCAAATTCTTATGGGGGAAAAAAGCCTTGTTAAAATGCATAAGAAAACAAGGTAATGGCCAACAGCAATGAAAGCATAACCCTAATATCACACTTAAGAATAGCATAGCTTTTAAATTTTTTCTCAAGCATCATGAAACTATATTAAAAAAATTTCAACAGAGTCTTAGGTACAAGAGAGTAAAAAAGTAGTATAAAAAAGTAACAATATTTTCCAGATTTAATTCAATATTCTTTTGGTAGTTTAAAATAATTATATACACAAAGAAGCTGAGCTGTCTTACAACCCATACCTGCACTTTGAAAGTGTATATGCCATCAGCACTTGGAGAGGGAGGTTTCTGTATAAGGAGGTCATAAACATCTCCCAGATGCCACATACCTAAGAAAATACAGAAGCAGGTGCCAAACATCCCCCCATATTCTCAAACCCCAAATGCCAAAGATTATTGGGAACTTGAAGGAAATAGAAGTGACAGAGATCGGTGTCCATGTGGAAAACACATCCTGTAATCAATGAGTAAAAGCCTTATTTCCAGATGAAAGTTTACATATCTGTTCCAGGGACAACTCCAGGTAAAAACCTGCTCATGGCACTACCCTCCACCTCTCACCTTCTTGCCCGTATATACATATATTGGATCTGAATCAAAATCCTGAGGCTGTTGGACAAACTCTGGCATCTGGACTGCTCTCTAAAATGCAGCAACATTTTGAATGAGTAATGATAACACTTGGTGATTGCATGAATATATTTTGACTATTCAGTAGCCCAAGGACACAGTTTAACTGGTGGTTACAGACAGGCACTTTGTTCAGACACACCAAGGGGTAATTGCTCTAACAGAATATCTGCAGAGACCAGGCCATGAACTATAAATAGTACCCTCATTTATATTATCATATTCAAAATTCACCACTATTCAACTGCTGCTTGGGTAGAGAGGTATCTCAGCTTGTGTGCACTTCAATCACACTTATTTTTACCTTGCAAATAGCTCTTGCAATGGGTCACCTTCCCTCTGTGTGTTTTCAAGTCTGACAGAATACAATCTTTATAATCTTACAACATAATATTTTTCGATATTAAGTTATAATTATATTTTCAATATATTCAACAGTTTCTTTGATGGAGAATGGGATTATTGACTAATAAACTGCTACAACAAATGATTATCTACAGAATGATAAACATAAATGGTATTGTAAGGACCTTCACAGGATATACAACATTATTTCTGATACTTAGTCTTCAAACCCACAACAGATTAGCACTTTTCACACATTTCCTTAGCTGAATTAGTGACCAGAATATTTCTGTCAAAGAGCAGCTTCTTTAACACAAGGTGTCATTAGCCTAGTTAAAGAAAGGAAACAGAATTTACCTTACAAAACCCAAAGATTTCTAACTGGTCAAGGACTAAGCATCATGGATTGTTTCATATATGTGCATGCATGCACAGACACACACACACACTACGCATTTCACTTTCAGTGTGTGTGAACTGCTGGTTCCTAAATACACAGTTTAAATAGTTTAAATGCTCTTTGAAATATCTGTAAGAGAGTGAAAGCCCACAGTAACTTAACTACCCTTCCCAAAATTCAAGTAACAAAAAGCAAAAAGGAAGAGAGCAAAACACACTGCCTATATGCATCTTGCTGAAAAACACCTAATGCACATAGGCACAACAAAGGGTGGGAACTGAGGGTTTTCCGTGCACCAGCCGGGAATCGAACCCAGATCACAAGAATGGGAATCTTGCATGATACCACTACACCACTGGTGCTTCCCTACAGTCTCCAGATAATCAAATGAAAAGTCATTCAGTGTCATTTCACTCTAATCTACCCCAATGGATCTATTAACAAGAACCTCAGTTACCCTGCCTCAGAGGCAGGTCAAAACAAGGACTATATGGGAAAAAGAATTCTATACCAGAAATAAATTACCTGAAGAATGTAACACATATCCTAAAATACTGACAAAAGGTCACTGACAATTAGCTATTCATCTTGCCCAGGGGAGTTTTGAAACAGCCAACATGAAAAACCGTAAAAGTTTCATTTCTTTGTTTCTTAAAATGTGTACAAGTAGAGCGAATCATCTTTTGGGGAAGGCAATGATTGAACAGCTTCGAGACTCCTTCCAAAATGTCTCTGGCTATAAAAAGACTTAAATTTCAAAACACCAAAGCCAAGAGAGTATTTCATCTGAACAGTGCAGAGTAAGCAGATGTGTGCTGAAGCTGTAAAGAAATGAAAGGAACCAAACAATAACTGTTCTATTCTGATTTCCTACACCTTTCACATGCAGCAAAATTGTTTTGATGCATACAAGGCTACCCAGGACTCTAGAAGTCAAAACACTTCAAGCAAGGAGGCAGGAGGAACACAAATATTCCAAGCAGAAAAGCAAGTGGACTGCAGCTGAAAGGAGTTCTCTGGTGCAATGTGTACACTCTATGAACAGGTGTCAAAACTTTTATCACAGCTTCTGCAGCTTACTCAGGAACTCTGTCCCTATTTGAGAAGCATACTAAGTATTTGATTTTTCTTTTCCTAAGCTTTCATACCTTTAGCAACTGTGCACAGCATGCAGACCTGAGATTGTCTGATCTAATGGTATCTCTAAGATATACACAGTTTTTATGGAAAACAGGTTAATATCAGGTCAAATACACTGGGTTTCCCCAGCTTCTTTCATTCAAGGTGTTTAAGGTAAATATGAAGGAAAGGTAACACAGATACGGAGAGAGTGTTCATATGGACATCAAATCCCAGAGTATCCCACTGACTGGAATGTCTTTTCTCCACCCAAAATTTGCAATAAACATTGTATTTTAGATCCTTCTAAAATCAGTCTTGGAATACTTGGTGAAAAAAATTAATTCATGACTATTTCCCCAAAGGCAACCCTATTTTTCAACATGAGTGTGTGTGACGATTTCCTCATCAATGTCGTCACCATAATTTGAAGTACATTTCTGATTATAAAAAGCAGATCCCCTTCAACAGACTTATAAAACATCCTGAGAAAATATGATATCCATTTTAGAAAATGGAGAGTTTAGAACTCTTACTCTCTCTCATAAGAAATAAAAACACAGGACAGGAAATGAGACTATTTAAACTGCACATGCCTCTGGAATCTCAGGTGAGCACAAGATGCATTTCTTATATGTACTGCATGTTCTGAATGCAAGTATGCAAGGAAAGATACACTGCCAACCTTTCTAGGAGAAACGTTAGAAGACAATTCTCTATTTGCAGCTTTGTAGGAAGTGGACAGTCACTCTTTCTTAGTCCTGTTGAAGTAACCTGTCAGGGCTCTGTAGGATACAGTTAATCAAAACAAGCATTCAAATTCTTAGACTAATGTGAGACAGCGTGTTGACCCCTCTACTATATTTAGTTATAGCCTTTGGTTAAAACACTTCTTATTCAGTCAAGAACTCAAAAAATATAAAAGGGGACTTTCAAGTAAAAAGACTGACAAACAATCCTCTTCATTTGTCCTCTCAGTAACATGTAAGAGGAATAAACAAAACTTCTAACTTTTAGGAGGGATTAGCAATTGCTAATGTTATGATATATGTTATATCCTAGGTCAGTGGTCTTGAAAGTATAATTGAGAGAATGTAAGTATCCTATAAAATAGCATTCCAGAAAATCCTTCAAAGAGTTAACTTAAATTATCATAAGAAAGCAATAAATATAAATCTGGGATTGTATCAGGCTAACTAAGAATGCTGTTTTCTGCTAATGCAAGATTTAAAAGGTAATTCTTCTGAATTGAATTCTATGTTGAGCCTAAACTCATTATTTCCTGGGACTAGACTAAATGGTAGCCTGAAAAGATATTTTCTCTTCAAAGGATGTCTTTAGATCATCCTTTGAAGACATAAATAGATTTAGCTCCTAGAATCCTTCATTACTGGGAACTTGTCATAACCATTCTCTGTGTCCTGAATCTGAACTTCCACATGCATTTCTTGAATTCCTGAACATGTAGAAGGATAATAATCAGGGTATACTCACAACAATACTAATTATGTATGAAATAGATAATGCTGTAAGGATTTCTCTTGTGAATATGCCCAGTCTTTCTAGGATTCCTGTAAAGTTTTAGTGCAAAGGATGGTCTCAAGTAATAAAGTTTCTCAAAACTGTTTTCCGAGAACTCCCCTTTCAATCCTGATTCTCTGCATTTGTCTGTATATATTCTTACAAATCTGAGTTTCCTCTTTCAGCTTTCCAGTTGATACTTCCAGAATGGGTAAGATCTCTCTCCATTATAACAAGTATGATGAAATAAAAATTTTATCCTTCAAGAAAGATATCAATGAAATTAAAAATAATAAATTTGGAAAGCTCCATCACTAATTTTAAAATGTCCTAATAATCCCTTAAGTAGCTCCATCAACATCAGAACTAATGAAGCCTGGTTTATTATCCATTTGTGTCCCATCATTGATTTACTTTGGTATGTTAAGGTATGAGGCCTAACTTGGACCATTAATAAGAAGTATGGACATAGCTCCTCCTTTCTTTCATCTTTTTATCCCCTCCGTTTTCCAACACTTCTTGTATGGCAGTTTTGGAATCTAGTAAGGAATGCTTTCATGCTGATATTTATTCGACTCCATCATCAATTTCTACAAAACTTGTAAGAATTTAATTATCTTAAAGAACTTTTCAGATTACTTTACAATCAAATCCAAAGTTTCTGGGAGGATAAAGAAGATAACCAGTCAGCTATATAAAACCAGCATACATCTCACGTCCAAAGGCAGAAGAAACTAAAAAATGCGTGGGGGGGGTTTTCTGTTACATTAAAAATGCACTGAAAATATTATGTACAATATAATTAAAAGTGTAACTACTTGGAATCAATAAAATGAAAAGTTCCAAAATATGTGTGCATAGTATCTTACAAGAATTAAAAGAAAATAGAGAAAGCAGGATTTCAGATTATGAAATGTCTTATGAAATGTCATATATGAAAAAAATTATAAAAGCTTTTACCAAAATGCTTTTGGGACTGAGGTTTCTGTTATCAAAAAATGAATTTCAGAATCGTCCTCATTGTATGTATTTTGTCTTTTGCATAACTTTAGCTATTTTTCTTTTAAGTACAGATCAGAAAAGTTGGACGATAAATTTCAGCCTGAAGCAATGTGAAATTACTCTCAATATGCAAAATACTCTAAGAAATATAATGCTCTAACTGTGGTAACATTCAAGGACAGGTTGGATGGGGCTTTGAGCAACCTGGACTAGTGAAATGTGTCCCTGCCCATGGCAGGGGCCTGGACCCAGAGGATCCTTAAGGTCCCGTCCAACCCAAACATTCTATGATTCTGATTCAAAATACACTTCAGGGAAGTGTGAGAAAGACAAGGAGAAATTAGCTACATCTACAGAGGAGAAAACCACAACTGATTAAGTATGAGCAAAATGTCCCAGTTTTTAAATTGCTAGTACATAGGAAAAACACTATTCAGAAATATTTTTCCCTCTTCCAATGTTTTTAGAGCAAACATTTTGACAGCAATGACTTGAAATACTGTCACACTGTGCAGATAATTAACGAAGACAAAAGAATGAAAGATTAATAGTTAAGTATGAGATCAATTTTATAAGAAGGGTTTCTTCTAATCTTTGATAAGCAAAGCCCATGTAGATACAGAGAATAGATTTAATGCATACAGATATCTTTTGTAATGTAAATCAGAGTAACATGATAAAAAGAAAACTCAGAGTTGTCCTTACAGTGTCAAAGTTGAAACACTCCTGATAGGTCACATATAAAATTTAAAAACCATCATGAATTAAAACAAGAAAGAAGAGCAATGAAAAACAATGCAGAAAAACATTGGTTCACATCACTCATTCTGTTTTTAAACTTATTGCTGTATGTGACAATTGTCATGCTATAACTTGGATCCAATTCAAACCCCACTAAAGTCACTAATAAATAAACCC
The DNA here is from genome assembly GCA_013397135.1 of Pachyramphus minor. NCBI lineage: Eukaryota > Metazoa > Chordata > Aves > Passeriformes > Tyrannidae > Pachyramphus > Pachyramphus minor. Next base: position 311,863 of record VYXB01000741.1, on the reverse strand, counting down.
AATATTTTCCCGATTCCTAAAATAACTCCATTACCTCAGCAACTTCTCCATGATGATCAGAAGAATCATTTTGAGCTTTCTGAACACCACTATTATTTATAAATATTTATTCAGTTCATTGGTTTAATCACGTTTTTGAAGAAAATTGACAATAGCAAATCAGCTTTACGCTAAATTTAACTGTGGTACATCTTTAGCATAAACTAAGGTGGCCACCTAATGGAGCAGTTCCATGCTCCACCTTATCCCTGTTGTGCATGTCCCTCTTTCTCTTGTGTTGGTCTTAATACCGACGTAGTACATGCTGAAGTATATCAGGTCATCAAACTCAGCTGGAAACATAAAAAAAGAAAAATAAAAGGGAAAAAAAAGGTTTACTAATAAGTATTGGTTCTATTTGAATATAGTTGTGTTCTAGATATCAGTTGGTAGCAATTGCTGGCATCAGTAACACGAAGAAAACTGTAATATGCAGCTGGAAAAAACTAGCAAGAATATACCCATTGGTGGCTGTCATATCACTGTATCTTTACTTTTGCAGGGCGATTGCCTTGGTGGGTTTTTTTTAATTAAGATCTGGGCTTGTTTGCAACATTAAGCTTCTCAGAAATACTCCATCTATATTCTGGATTCCACTGGAGCCTTGGCAAGACCTATCTACCTAGATGCACAAACCACAATGGTACTGGGGACGTACAAGAGAAAGACTCATGTATTTTTTTTACACTTGTTTATATATACATGCATACAGAAAAAACCAGCAGGTTCTGTTGTGGGCATCTAAATCCTGTTCTAGGCATTTTCTACTGGTTCCACATATGGAGCTGTCAATTAACTGAAAATCAGTCAGGCAGTGTGAGGAACTCCAGATTTTAGACTGCGAAGTACAAAATTTCAAAATGAATTCTAGACAAATATAGCAGAAAACACAGGAATTTTAAGTAAAATAATGTATCACTATGCATGCTGTAAAAGTGTATCACATGCCATCTCAGGTCAAAAAATCTGATAATTCCAGAGGACACTTATGCAGATAAGCAATATTAAGCAGATATGCATCTGATGACTAAAAATATCCAGGTCACTTACAGGAATGTAAGATGTTTATGATATTTTTCTTAAGGTCCCGTCCAAAATAATACTAAAACAAAATAACGAACAAGAGAATTCTATACAATCTATCACTTCTTATTTTTAAATCTATATTTGTATTTTTACTTTTACAGAGAACCTTAACTCTTAAAGATACAAAATATTCAGGCATTCCTGTACTTTTCAATAAAAGATACTCATTTACTTGCTTGTTTATAAATATTCAAGACTCACTTTGCTGTTCCAACATTTTGCATCTTCCTGGATTTCTGCTTTTTGCTTCACTAACTCCTCAAGGTGTTTTTCATCCTTTATAATCTTCTCCTCTGTTTCTTTTAACTTCATACAGTATTCGGTCCAAATAAATTCAGAATGCTTTAACTCATTCCTAATAGAAATACACACAAAGTGAATCCATCTATTTGGAAATATTCCAGGGTAGTCCCTCTCCATAAAGGAAAATGTAAATCGGATCTGAATTAGTAAAGATTTATTTTGATTCTCTACTACATTTCTTGAACAGGTAAGCATGAGAGAATTTCAAAATATCTACCCTGGCAGGTTCATGCAATTTCAGCCAGATATCAAAACTACTCATGCTACCAGTTCACTTGCACTTAAACAGCCTGCCAACATTGGATCTTTGTGCAGGTATTAGTGTATCTAAACACAAGGCTTTGTTTCATACCTCACATGTTTATGAAACAAAGTAAGAGTCAACACTCTGCTAGTGGCTTTATCTACTTCAGAGCCATCTTCACTTAATCAACCCCCTTCACTGTAATTTTGTGCACAAATATCATTTGTGAAGTAAATTTTTTACTAATGTCAATTTTTCATGTTAAAAGAAACTTGTAGGCAAGGTCAAGGGAGGGTATAAGGACTTTCACTCTAAATAGCAGATTTAACAGCATTGTAAGGAGGAAAACTTGCCATAATTACAGAACAAGATAATAATAACTGCAGGAAAGCACTCCCACGTGACACATTTAGGTCTTATTATAGGTTGAGAAAAGGCCTTGTGTTATGTCTGTATACGGGAATTGATTTGGCAAAAGGCAAAAGAAATAGATGGATATCAGGTTAAAATTTTTAAATGGCTGCTGGTGTTTGCACCTTATTTCTATTATTGTTTCAGCAGGCAGAAAAAACGTTCCCTCCGTGCTCCCCAGAGAACTATTCTGGTCAATAACATATCCAAAATGTGCCTTAAATGGAAAAACAAATCCACCACAGCAGAACTAAGACCAACAGTGGTTGAGTTTTACAGACATCTATTGCATTACAACCCAAAAAATCCTGAACAAGTGTTGCATACTTAGATGCAGTTAAGACAATAGAAAACAAAAATAAAGAAGCTTCATCACTAATTCAAGAACCATTCCTACAAGATTATTTTATATGCCTTCTTCCTTAATTTGCTTCCAAGGTTTCATCTAGTGATGAAACTAGATGAAGTAAAGACTTACCTTGCAAAGTGTCACAGAACATATTTTTAGCAACTTTCTCAGTTGTAGTTTTCTCATGAAAAATTACAGCACTATCAGCCACAATGTGTATGTGTAAAAGTAACAGCCTGTGCCGTATGATGTACAACAGCCTCAGTATTTTCAGTTTTGTGCAATCTTCATCATTTTCTCAGTGATGGCACTGAACATAAAGAAAAGAGTATGAACTGCAGAACAGTCTTTCAAGTCTGTGCCACCACAAATATGTCTTTCTAACACCTATCAACATCACATGTTATTCTAGTCCTCCTCAGATGGCAGCTGAAAGGTCTACTTTCTCTGTAATGCAAGCATGACTTTAACTACCAGTCTAGCAAATAGCTGGGGAAAAAAAATGAACAGACATAGTAAGAAAATGAAAATAAAATTTTTCACTGAGGTATAGAAAAATAGGTTTCTACTTTTTGCCCAAAATGCTGATATTCCTAAAAACATCCTTGTCATTAGCATTTTTAGTTTAATTTACAGTCACACAAAATAGGTTGCAAGGTGCAGTCTAATGACATCACTGTCATGGGGTATGAATAGGAAATCACATAACTAGGTGAAACAGAAAACATACATGGCATATTTCTGTCAGTATAGATGATTAATTTTTGGTATTATTTACCCATTGTCATTATCATGGGTATTTTACTTACATTATGATTTCTTTCAGAAGAACAAAAGAACAAAGAAATTTTAATGCACCTCAGAACAAAGGCTTGTTAGAGGAAAACACCACACTTTCTTTCTTGCACATGAAACAATCTGTAGAGTCTTGATTTGCACTAAGACTACCAAAACAAAACAGAAAAATTGCCCACATTGCCCTATAACTGCTAAGCAAGCTGACAGCTGTGACACAGTGACAGAATTCTACAGGGAATTGAACAAAATCTTTCACAAAAGACTTTTTAAAAGTGAAGTAGTCAGAAGGTAAGATGAAAAATTCTAATATCAGGAAAAAATGCAGAAGTAAGATTAAATGATCAATTTTCATTGAAAAAATAGGTCAACAGCATGGTATCTCAAAATCCCATATCTGTTGCTTTCATATATTTATGAATTATGTGAAAGAGCAACCAGTAGTTAAATTAAGAGTCTGCATATAATGTGATTATAATAGGCAAGGCCAAATCAAACTAAAAGATTAAGAAAAATTTCAAGGCAAACTAAGTAAATGGGTAACAAAAGAGTACATATCATTTAGTGTCCAAACTCAAAAAGAAGTACAAGGTCAGAGAAATAAAGTACATTTTAAAGTTCTAAATTAGGAAACACATGTATGTATTCCCACAAACAGGCAGAAGGTCTACTCAATATTTAGCAAAGTTAAAGAAGCTAAAAAGATTAAATTAAGTAAGAAATGGGATGGAAAACATTAGAGAAAAAAAAAGAGTAACATGTTCCTCTTTAAGTCAGTGACATGGCTTAATTTGGAATACTGTTTGCATTACCTTTCAACCCATTTCAGAGAATTATATCACAGTAATGAAAAGGAATCAGAGTACATCATGAAAAGGCTATAAAATACAGAGCTCTTCAAAAAGCACATTGAAAATAATGAAAGTTGCTTTAGAAAAATGGAAGGAAAAATGAACAAAGTCCTAACTCACAGAGAATATAGCCATTATCATAAGGTTAACAATACACAGCAATATTTATCATTGCATATATGTTAAGGCTTAGACTCCCAAACTACAGCAATTTGCTTACAAAAGGACGAAAACACATAGTTGTTGATCACACTCTGTAAATATGAATTGTATGGGAAAAAAGTTTAATCATATCTATAAGATGGAATGGTAAAAAAAAAGAAAAAAGAAAGAAAGAAAAAATAGAAAGGAAAGTATACATTTAACAATTTTTATTCTGGTATTACATGATAAAATCACCTCCAGCAATGGTCACTGTAACCATTGCTAACAACTTTTGCCAGCAGCTTCTAACTCAGATGAGCTGATAGAAAATTGAATATGCCAGTGAAACACTAAACTGACTCATGGAGTATCTGAATATATACTAATAAATCACACAACATTTTTGGTAATAATTCTTACTCAGTACCTGATCTTTCCCATAATTAAAATCAACATGAGGTTTGCAATGAACTTAACAAGTTACAGAATCAAGGTCCATGCTGTCTGATTTCTCTCAGCTGGAACCCATGGAGGAGATAATGAGTATTTGCTCAGATCATCTCTATATACATATTTAAGCTATAATTAAAATTCCAAACATTGTGAAGACATTGTGAAGCTTGCATTCACAGGCTCATATACATCAAAACCATATTATTTCACACACCTCTTCTTTTGCTTAGACATACATAGTGACATTAATTGGAGAATTACTTTCATGAGTCACTCTAGCTTTGACAAGTGTTATGACAAAATTCGGGTTTCAGGGTTTGTATAATAAAATACTTCCAATTTAGCTATATATCTGACTACAATTTTAATTTTTCATATACTAATATCCTTTCTTGAATGTAAATTAGGCTCTGAAATTAAGAGGTATTGACTGTGAAGCTACCTTAGAGGTAAAAAATATATAATTAGCATAATACCTCTAAAATAATGCCAAAATTATCCTGAACTCAATAAAAATAAGACCAAGAAATTCACTGTAAATCTTAGAATAAAAAAGAAAAAAAGGGAAAAATTGAGACATGGTGACAAAAGAAACAAGTCAGAGAGACACACTTAGGTCTCTGTTATTGCTGAGCTATCCCTCTTATAGAAAAATACAATTTTTAATCTTACACTGACTCATCCTTTCTGAGACATAGACAGTTCAGATCGTATTACAAGTGCATAGATATCTTACGAGTGCAAGACTGGAAGTTCTCGAGCAGCAACATCATTTGAGTAAACGCATGTTACCCAGGATGCCTCCTGCTCCCATATTAAGTTATGAACATATTAAAGAAAGAGTTTTGATCCTTCTTTAGTTCTGCTGTTTAGTGCCAATGACAAAGAGATGCACAGTGACGTGACATCTTAAAGAAACAGGACTATTGCATCTAAACAACCTCCCTTTGTTCAGGAATGTGTCAGTAGCATTTCTACTCTAGCTGACTGTCAAACACCGTTGTCCCTGGATAGCAGACATCAAAAGGACCAGTCATATTACCCAAAGTAATGATTTCCTGATGTTGATAGTTACCACAAAATACACTGTAAGAGTGCTCTGTTTTGCAAAAGTCAGTATTACTTTGTGATTCAAGGCTTATTCATTGGCAAGATTCTGAAGCAGGCAGCAAGTACTCCTTCTGTGGGACTGAAAGAGATATTTCAAGTTCCAGAACAATAATCAGTTTTTGAAATAAAGTTGCCAACATATTATAATCTAAAGAAACTGGAAATGATAAAACCAACCCCTCCCCATTTTAACCAGGTGGTGCAGCTCTTTACTGTGGTGTATTGAGAACCATAAACGATAAGCGAAACAATCATATTTAGTAATTACAGTTATTTCTTGAAGAAAGAACTTAAAAGAAAATTTAAAACCAAGAGAAAATGTCTACAGCCACTATGACCTCTTCTTTATGCCCCTCTAAGAGTGGGTCCTTTCATGGAAGGGGCCAAGATACCCCCCGAATTCTACTGTGCGTCTTGTTTTATTCTACCATAGACTACAACACAGTAGACATACATGTTAAATAGTATAACAATTCTTCCTATTTGGTACATCAAATAAAAAGGTAACTCCTGGTACCCTAAGCTCTCCCAGCTACTCACTTATTTGAAGATTTGTTTTTGGCCTTCATGGTAGACAAGCTTACAAAAGACATTCACTGACTGAATGCAGGAATTACAATGGGCTGTGTGTAAGTATACTGGTTTTGGCTGGGATACAAATAATACTCTTTATTGTAACTTGTATGATGCTATGTTTGGGTTTGCACTGGAAACAGTGTTGATAATGCAGGAATGTTAGCAGCATTTACACAGAGTAAAGGCCTTTTCTGCGCCTCACCCCGCCAGCAAGCAGGCTGGAAAGCACAAGGAGATAGGAGGGGACATAGTTTGGACAGCTAACCCCCAACTAACCAAAGGAATACTCCATAGCATAGCATATGCTCAGATGTGATGGAACTTGGCTTTCGTGGAGATGACTGAACACCTGCCTGCCCATGGGCAGTGGTGAATGAATTCCTTGTTTTGCTTTGCTTGTGTGTGTGGCTTTTGTTTATTTCTATTAAACTGTATTTATTTCAACCCATGAGTTTTTTCATTTTTTACCCTTCTGCTTCTCCACACCATCCTGGCTCAGAAGAAGTGAGCAAGCAGCTGTGTGGGGCTCAGCTGCCTACTGGGGTTAAACCATTACAATAAATTATTCATGCTGCTTACTTTCTGTCTTTTTAGAAAGTATGGCAAACATGCTGCTGCCCTGTAAACAATGAAAATGACCACATTTATTTCTGCCGGTGACAACTTCTGGAGTTCTATGTTTTCTTGGCAAAGATGGGTTGACATGTGGCATAGGATTCTTAGATACATGGAGATGAGAATCATCTTCGGCAAACAGGCACCCAGTGAGCAGAAGTGAATAACAGCTTTTACAGGTATTTCACCTGGGTTGGTGGTAAAGAGTGGCTCTTGTAGTTCACAGTCACATTTGGAAGCATAAAGAGTGTCGCAGCATTCTAGAATCACCCAATGGTCTAGCAGACACAGACAGCCCATCTCTTTGAGGAATATAATGCTGCTGCCAAGAGCTTGATGAAATTCCACTGTTTCGCCAATAAAAATAATTCTCCTCTACAAATGATCAGGGGGTATACTGTGTTCACAGTACTTCCTGTGAGATGAGTGGATCAGTGTATGGAAACAGGCATCCTGAAGTAAGAGAATTGCAGTGTCTTCATTTTGAAGTGACATGGCACTAACCTGCGAAGATAAATGGATCTTGAGATAACAGATACCCTTCTAAAGTCCTCATTTCTTAAAAAAATAAGAAATTCAGTAACAAGAAACTTTTCTTCAGCTCTCTAATTGCTCCTTTACAGCTCTTAGGTAAACTAATGAGGCCAACTCTGTACTGAATTTGAATGAAAATGATCCTTTAGAAGAAACAGGGAATGGGAGTTACATGGGACAGTCCCTTGAAATGGATGAGAAGTTAACATTTACTGAAATGAGGTTACAAAGGACATAATTTTGCACGTACAACTCAACCATTAGCATTAGTCTTACTGCCTTGAATGAAGCATCAGTGAGCAGGACAGGTTTTCAGCCACTAGTGTACATGGGGCAGTTAACTCTCTGGAATGTCAGAACAGTGCATGCTGACCCAACTCACGTAGCGTGTAGTGCAGCTTGAATTATGGAACTGGCATATAAATTCCTAGTGAACCCCAATAGTTCTGAATGAATAAGATGGACTAAATTTCATGACTTATATGAAATTTTTATACTCCATAATTACCATGCAGAGTTTTTGAAAAACCTGCTATGGCCACTCAGGTTTATTTTGAAAATTTACTGATGTCTTTCAATTATGCCTGTAAGCCTTCCTCACCTCAAATGAGAAAGAGCCACTGTGTCACTTGCTGCTTTGCCAGATAAAACCTGGCAATGAACCATCGGCATGTGCAGCAAAGTCGAGTGCAATCTCCTACCAAATATCAAAGTACTTGGTATTCTTGTTCTTTGGCACAGTTATTCTTTGCTGACTCTTTGTCTGTATATTCAGCAATAGAAAGGAGAGAATACTTGTCACTGACTGTTTATTAGACATGTGCTATTGTTACTATTGCTCTACTTGATAATCCAAGGGTCAATTCTTTTCATTGCCTTTTGTATTTCCATGAGTTCCCAATGAACATCACTGTATATTTTGCATGCCTAAGAAAATAAAACAAGTTTTCTGAAAGATGTTATATAAAAATCATACATAAGGTTTAAAAGAAAATACGATTTCAGGATTTGACTGATTCTTGGCAGTTTAAAAAATGATGTTTAAAGATGAAGTCCCAGGAAAAACATAAGAATGTGTTGTAAAATTGCATAATATAATGAATTGTTAGCAAGAGGGTTTTCATTCTGTTACAAGACTTTGGAGTTATTTTGAAAAGGTGGCTACTTTCATGGGAAGATAGTGACCTCTGGAGCAGAAAGAAAGAAATAATGTGCAAAGAAGCAACTGAGGTTTCAGACAAAATCATACCTGAAACATGTAACAGAGGATGTGCAAGCCTGGAAGTCACCTTTGTAAAGAAGGAACCTGAGACAATGCTGACAGTGACTGCATTTTTCAATATTTTTGATAGTATTGGGACACCCAGTTTGTAACAACTCTCAAACAGAGATATGCACACCTGTTGTCTCTGCCTTTTAAAATGTTACAAATATAAACAAATAAAATCTTTATTATAATCTAGCACATCACTTCTTAAACTAGTTATCTGGATAGTAAAAAAAAAAAAGATTGAATATTAAATAATCATTTTAATTGCAAAGAAAACTAAGTATCAGTTGCTTTTTTAAGGCTGTGGGAGGAAAAACCAAAGCTGAGTAACTAACTACATAAATTGTAGCACAATAAAAGCCACAGATAATTTACTTGACAATTAGAAATTCTGTTGAAATTAAATATATAAATAAGATCGACACAAATATATAAATACTTATAAATAAATACATATAAATACAGTAACACCAAGTCTATCTTCTTATGATATGCAGAAAAAAGTGCTCTGACAAAAAGTATTTATTCAAAATAGTCTTTAGAAAAAAATATTTTAAATCTACTTACAGAGATGTATTTTAGTACATCTTAATATTTTAACTGCATACAGTATATTTTAGGGCATTAAAGAGAAAAAAGGATATAAAATTTAAAAAACTTACCAACTTGATTTTTAATTAGTATTTCAAACATACAGCACTGTTAGAACTGTGAGCTGTTTCATAAGTTAGAACTAATTCATGATAATTCTCATACTATTTGTGTAATAAGCAATTAACTTTTTCATTTTAAAAGTATTTTGGCACGACTGTAGAGTTATCCAAATATGAATTCAAAATGAAACTAATTTAAAAAAAAATATTAAGAGTTGCCTACAAAAAAGGAGACCATTTTAAACTATAAATACCTGGAAAAAGATATTACACTCTAGATTTGTTATATAGAAAATATATAGAAAAAATAATAATTATCACTAACATCTGAACTTGAAGAAAAACAGTATCCCTCCAGTTTCAGAAATCAGTTTTCTGAATCAGGAGCTGCATGGAAATTTGCTCCACTTTGATTATTTTAGACTGGCATAATCCTCATTAGGCATTTATTATAAAAAATAATATATTATTATCAATATTACGATCAATAAATACAATAAAAATAAATTAAGAAAAATATACATTAGTACCTAGGAATAATTGAACCTTGCAAACTTTTTTTGAGATCGCCATATTCTGAAACACAGATGTCTGTGAGAAACGCGAGCAGATTCTGTACAAATATCAGATATGTGCCTTCTATCTTTCCCAGTTTCAATCCCCCATGAAATTAACTTATTAAGTTAGAATTACATTTTATCTATGCTTAAGAGACATTTATTTAAGGCCAAGAGCGTTACCTTCCCCGGATTCTGTCTTCACTGAGTGCCTGTAAGTATGGTACAGTCACACAGTCCACAGTCCTTGCATACTAAATTTAAAATAGACTTTGATGCTTCGAAAAGACTGCTGTTTTCTGAAAGGGTTTGCACCTATGTAGTATTAAGGTTCTAAAAGAAACATCTTCATATGGTTTGTATTTATCTTTTCATACACCAATAACATATCCTTCAGTTTCACCGTCTAGATTCAGCTTTTCTTCCAGCAGAGGGCTGTGTTTCTTCATGGAGTCTATATCCTCCCAAATCTCTCTGTTGGCTGTTTATTAAGTATTTGGTTTTGTACCTGCGGCAGCTGACAGCTTTTACTATGAAAATGCCATCGTAGCTCCAAGGTATCTTGAACACACATTTCATATTCTGTTAAAAAGGTAATTAGCACAACAAAATGTGAGTATCTGAATGACAACATGAATACCTAGTCAGATTAGGAAATGTGTTATCGTAATGCTAAAACTGTGGACTGATTTGGAGGCTGAAAAAGGACATTGGTTATAAAAGATCACCAAATATTGCATTAGGATTAGAATTGTTTTATCAACTCATACTTAATTATCCTAGTATGTAAATCGAGCAAATGTTCAGAGCCAGGGGTGGTTTTGGTTTATGAAGGAAATGAAAACATCTAGCCTTAAGGCATATCTAGAGGAGGCTATTATGACACAAGAACAGCTTTACCAAGCTTCCTAGCCTCCAGCTATGTTGATGTATGACATATGTTGATGCACAGGAAGAACAGGGCAAGTATAGATTCCACATCCTTTTAATAAGAAAACTGTTTTCAGTTCAGGACACTTCCTGAACTAGACACAGTTTCAGAAAAGCTAAACTAAGGATACAAACTCAAAGCCAACAAACAAATGCATAAAAATACAAAATATATATAGATATATATATACATATACAAAATACAAAAACATATGCATGTTGCCATACAGCAGTATGTCAGTCTTAATTCAGTTTACTGCATTTAATTTTCTGACTTTAGGATAAATTTCCAATGGGTCTTTACAAGAAAATATGTCACTAGGCCACTGGTTGCTGAATAACAACATATATTTTATTTTGCTTAGAGAAAAAAAAAACAAAAGCTTATTAAAGATGGTGTTATGCACCAGCTGATGGAAAATTTATTGGTATGAAAGTAGGGAAAGTAAATTAAAATTATCATATGAGAATAAAAATCAGATATCATCTCAAGAGAAGTAAATTTGGCCATAATTTTGAGAGAGAGAAGCATATTTTACTCATATAAAAAATACTTTACTTCTGAAAGTAGCTGTAGAACATTCAGTGAAGTCCCTCAACAGTTGACAAATTCTGCTGTGTTAATAAGAAATAAATCACAAATTTGCAAAATTGTACTTTTCTACTAAAAGCTAGAAAGACACTAGATGAACAAATGGTTTACACTGAACTTTTTTTCTACTTCAGAGAAGGTAATTTCTGAAGATAGGTTACATCAATGTAATTACCTGAGTGCGCTACAGGACACAGATGCAGCAGGATTAGTAACAATGGAAATCAAGGTAAGTCTGAAGAAATAACAGGGTTCAGTGTCTACTCTGAATAGGTCATGCAAACTCTTAATTAATCTCCTGGGTTTGTAATACTTAGATTAGGGATAATTAGAACGTCCCTGAGGGTCTTTTCTCTTTATCCTCAAATCCACGTTAGCATATTTTTTGTCTTCTAGATAATACTATAAAATGTTATAATCCTGAAAATTATAAATTTACTCTAAGGACACAATGCCATACTGACATAGCCCACTGATAAATCAAGGGAGAAAAAATTGGTCAATTTTCACAGCCAGATTTCATGCTGCTTTATTTCACTTTAAAAAAATTAAAAATAATACTGTGCCATTGCTTATATTAACAGAACTGGAAATGTGCTAATTATATTTACTATTCTAAATTTTTGATATTTATAGAAAATGCTAAACAGTAAAGTAAAAGAAACAAAAATGCATAGCAACACAGAAACATTATTTACAGCAGCATTTGCTGTAGGTAAGAATATCAAAAGTAAAAAGTAACACCTCTGCAGCTCAAATCCTGAGGTACTGTGCTGAAGAACGAAGATTATATTATTAACCTTCTCTTATTGCATTTCTTTACTTCTGTAAAACTGACCTTTCAGCTGCCACAGGCTTTGATCCTGAAAGCACTTTCTATCCTGTCAAAGATTTTTATTCCTGATTCTTTATTCACTGTCCTCGTCTCTTTTTAAGGCATCTTAAATTGTCCTTATGAGGCAACTGCTTTTAAGAAAAGCAATCTCTGCAAACTGGTAGCACCTTAACACAGGTTTCTAATTTCCACGTCAAGAGTTAGCCATTGGCTAAAACAAACAAACAAACATTTTTCTCATATATTGTTAAGGGTGTGCACTAGCTGACATTTCACCTTCGTGGACTGGGGCAGGAAGCATTTGGGACTGTCTTGCCTTCATTATACACTGATCTTCACTTAAGATTTACCCATCAGTAATCACAGTTATGGGAGACTCTTGCACTGTCACCACACTCTGGACTGTGAGATATTTGTCAAAAACCTCAGGTTGATGTGCACCAGAATATGCACTAGAGTTCAGCCATGATCTTACATTCAGGAACTTACTGTGATAAATTACACAGCTTTTCTAAAACCCTAAGTTCGGACAGTACCGTTTTTGCCCATGAGCCAGAACACAAACAGCAAACTGCTAAGGAGCTCCTTTCCCCTGCCCCACCCTTTCATTTCTTTAATTCTGTTGTCTGGATGCCTGCTCATCACAAAAGGATTTCAAGAATTCCTATCAATGGTTATGTCAACTGCTATTAAATACATGAGTACCTTGTTCAAATTTATCATGGTTTCATTTTTCTCAAAACAAGTTTTTTATTTATTTCTGGTTTAATCTATAATATAATTCAAACACATTTTTTTAGAATTATGTTTCGGCTTCTCATTTCTTGCCCTAAACAAAATATCTATTATCATCTTAAGTGTCTTCCTTACACTTATGTTATTCTCAGACTTCCCGCTTTTTTTTCCAGATATTTATTCAAGTATACCAAATTCCAAAGAGTAAATACTGTACTCCTATTAGAGTAAACAGAACTGTAGTCATATCACAATTTTTACTCTCAGTAATGAATTCACTGAAAAATAACAAATATTCTTAGTTTCAACACTAATACCTTTTTGCACATCTGAGAGGAGTTGCTGAAGCTTCCGAAGTGACGAACAATCAATCTTCATGCCAAGCTCTTTCCTTCACTATTTCTTCAACTCCAAGGCTTTTTCTCCCTCTTCTCGATCAGCCTCCAGCTGCTTAATTAGCTCAGTAACTTCCAATAGCAAAGCTTCTGTTTCCTGCTTCAAAGTTAATGTCTTTGCCATCTTTAAAAATACATTAAAAATATTTTTTATGAAATCTTAATCATATGCTTTTTAGTCAAACTACGTTCTCAACACCACATTGGCCTGTTCATAGCAAGCACAACTGGTTAAATTTCTGTCTTTAAAAATACATTATAATTGTTCCTTATAAGGGCTTAAACACACACTCTTAATTCCAACTTCTTCCTCAGAATAAAGCTAGCCTCTTCACCTCTATCAAGGCAAGCACAACCGGTTACAAACACAGCTTTCAGTTCTGTTAACTTCCAGTAGCATTTTCCTCCAGCTTATTTCCAGTGCAAAATACAACAAAAATGTATTAATATACATGACAAAAAATTTTCATCTTTGACTATTTGCTTGGGTAAGTGATCATCCAGATAACAATACAAGTTCATAATTGTCTCAGTTTTTTCAAGAATACTTATTTAATTTCAGTTACTTCGCTAAAGTCTTTGGAGACCTAAGAATATTCAGCATATCTCAACAGCACTGTTTTGCTTGTGATAAACAAAATCATCATTCCATTCTGTGAAGTATGGCTATCAAAAATGCCTGGGTTTTTTTGGGTTTTTGTTTTGGTTTTGGTTCTTTTTGACAAAAGATTTTTTCAGGTCATCATCCATTGTCCTGATCTATAAAAAAATGGGAGTTATATCAGCTAGAGTCCAAGACATTTCTGCTTTGATTCCACAGTTAATAATTCCCTCAATTATTTTGATTAAAAACTGCAAGCATTGAAAACAAGGAAAACTATTTAAAATCTGGAGTGAAATTTTAGTCTCACTACTGTCAAAAAAAATTTTATCACACAATTTACTGCAGATGGGATTGCCTCAGGCTAGTAGTACTTAAAAGGTTGCACACTGGTTTAAAAAAAAGGCACATAATCTCTTTAATATTTAAAACTTAATTAAAAAATGTATCCTCTGACTAAAGACACAAACTGTATAAAACAGAATTCTTTGTTGGAATTATGCTGCAAATACCCCATAACAGCAATGCTGTTTTACAGCATTTATTTGTTTTACAGAAAATAAATGAAAAAAAAATCTAGAATCTTCAACAACCAACATAACGAGTTTAGCTGGTTCAAATCCCAGATGGGTTAAAATACAGTATGGATCTAAATACAGAAATGTAAATTATCTTCTTGCAAAGAGGACGACTTAATGATATTTAATATATCATTTAAAATGTATGTGTCTTTCAGCTTGACAGATGATACACACAGATTTCAAAGGATACTCACATCATTTACATAAGACCTGGAACAGGGAACAAGCAACCACTATTACAAATGCAAAGCATATATTAAAAGAGGATAAGTAACTTTTATCACTCAACTGAGCATTATGAAATATTTTTACCTTCATAAGTTACATCAGCTACTTTAAAATCCAACTTAGTGGATAATGATGACCAGATATCTTCAACAGAGTCAGCACAGAACTATTTTGTTATCCTGTGGGCAAAAGCGACTGTCACAAAAAAATTTAGACTGCATTTAAATTAGCTTTGTTAAATAAACATTACTTTCACTAAGTCAAAATTTCCTTTCCTAAATCTTAGACATTTAAATGTTGCTTAATTAAATGGAATATTTGCAAGTCTTATAGAAGAATTATTAATATCACAATTCCCATATAAATGAGTTTCATATTTCTTTACAGAAATACAAGAAACAGATTTCTTTACATCTTGTACTTACACAGATCTTCAGTTTTTGTCCTCATACCAAGAATTTGCCAAAGAGAAACTGTTGTAGAAAAGCTGTTATTCTTTCCAAGTTCTAAACATTCAGGAGCAATATGTGCTGTACTTTTCAGACTCTTCTAAGCAGCAGAAGCACCTAGTGCTCTATCTGTGCAGAAACAGATACTTTGCACAGCACATCAGATATAGTTTTAGTTTTAGCGGTTTAAGAGGAGTCGCCAGTTGAGGGTCAACAACAAAGAAAGAAGATTTTTTTAGATATAGGAAGAAAATACAATCATGGCATAAGGCTTAAAGCAGATTCAAACAGATAGGCATTTGAAATCTGAGAGACCCAAAAGCAGAGATGAGAAGGGCTTTGTTGAAATGAGATGCGGACAAAATTAATCTGCAAGTGAGAAGGGGAAAGAAGTAACACAAGAAATCAAAGAAGAACACAAGCAAATCATAGCTCTCATGAAAACTTAAGGGGCTCATTAGTCTACTGGAGCTGAAAACAAGGGAAGGAAATATAACTACTACCTGCTCATGCCCACATGTGGAACCTGCAGTCACAGTGTTGCATCACACATACATGCATAACTTGAGCATACATATATTTGAAAGAACTCTACTTGGATGAACTCCACAAAATAGTCCATTTGCCATGAAGAAAAATAGACAAGAAGTCTATGCCAAAAACAGATCGAGAGAAATACAATTGAAGCCTTCCTAGATCAACACAAAATACAGAGAATAGGAAAAAAAAAAGTAAAAAAAAAAGTAGGAAAATTTGTGCAGTAATGGAAAATAGGAAGACATTGGACAGGAAAACTGGGACCTGAAGAGATATCAAATTAGATACAGAAGCAGGAGTTTGATAAACAGGAATTAGATAAGTAGGCAAACACAGAACAACTCAATAGGTATATATTACATGAAGTAAAAGTATGCAGGGAAATACAGGGTTTGTTAAGCAAAACAGCCAGGACAACAAGCTCAGTGAATAAGATACAAAGATTAAAAGAGGAGTTTGAAGAGGAGAATGTAACTAGACCTATGTCATGAAGTACCTTCATCACAAAAAATTTAATGTCACAGCCCCAGATTTATTTTGTGTGCTTTCTGAGTATCTAGCTTCTAAATGTATTGTATTAGGAAAAAGATATGTAAAAATTAGAAAAAAACTGGTTTTAGTTTTAAAATTACATTTTAAATTTACATTTTAAAATTAATTTTAATTTATAACCTTTATAAACTCTGTATATATTCTAGATATCTGCAGTATCTAGAAGAAAAAGCCCAAATCTTCAACTTACTATCTTTCATTTAGGATGTATGTCCTATTTTGATTTTAACAAGCATCCTCTCTTACTCTCTAACTTTAAAGATACATACTTATAAACACTAGAGTGTGATTCAAGGGAATTTTTTGTGTCAAACACAAAAAGTTTCTTGAACTAACCATAAATAGCTAGCAAACTACCCTGAAAACACAAAAACATGCATTTAATAATGGTATCAAGCATAGGAAAACCAGGAAAGAAAAAGATTTTAAAATCTTGGGGGTTTTTCCCCCCTCTTATTACATCATGTGATGAAGAAATGGCCATTTCATTCAAACTTTTTTCCTACTCCCTTTCTTAATTACATGTCTCCCTTTGTTTCACCAAGCTGAAATGAGAGTAAATTGATGTCACTATCCAAAGACCTCAGACTACTTTGAATCTTTGCCTATTTAGTAACAAGAACTTAGAAAAGATGTGGAAACTATTCACAAGACTTACAGAAACAAGTTAAGCTAACATTAAAATGAATAAACATCTGGACTTGTCAATGTTTATCCAATTCATATATATTGATGACAAAAATATGACATTGAAATAATTTCACTGTTTTCACATTACATTAAATAAAGGTGAATGAAGCAATATAAATTTTCAAATCAAATTAATATCTATACTGTAAATTAAGATGTGACTGTAGTTCATGTACCTTGGATTCTTCTAGCATCTCTGTTGCAGTTGCAGAAATTTCCCTGCAGAGTATTTAACAGCATTTGTGGAATACTAATCTAAGACAGCTTTCCTGATGTGCTGCTATGATGACATTACTGCCAGTATTGCAGATAAATTATTTAAATATAACTTGTCTGTGCGGGCAGCTATCAGATCTTCTTGCTGCAGTGTAGACGTATGCAAAATTTATTAACATTTGGAAAACACTTTTCCAGTAAAAGTGAATTATTTAAATTATACTAATCATATTCTCAGAGGAGCTAATGGGAAGCTTCTACAATACTTTAAAATTATGTATATATATATAGGGTTGTTTCTTCATCTACCTATTTTTTTAACTTCTCTGTATTCTTGCTTCTATTCACTTGTGTGAATCCGTATAGACTAAGAAAACATCATGTACTGCTAGGGAAAGAACCACAACATTTCCATGTCTTTCCATATTAAAGAAACTTTTCAATCAAGGAGTTGTTAAGTACTGCTCATGAAAAAAGCATTTCTTGCTGTAGATGACAGAAAATGGCCCACAGCTCCATTTGACTATCTGCTCAGGATTAGTAACCAAAACTATTTTGCAGATGGTATCACTGAATCAGTTTGATTCTGAATCATCATACATGAATCTATTAATCTTCATGATACATGAATGTTACATTATGATATTGTGCTATATTTATTGTAATAAGATAGTTCCATTTGCCAATACTGTTAAGTACATTAAAAACATATTATGACCAGTAAATCAAATTCCTGGGCACTATTTTGGGGAGTGTATAAGACAGGAAGTTAAAAATTTCGTAAAAATCAACATAGTAATCATAATCAACTATATATGTTCCTATGAAGACAAAAAGCACTTGGACCGTTTCAATCATAAATGTACCTGTTGAAAGCATTTTCCCTCCTTTAATTCTAACTCTTGAATTTGATGAATAATTTTGTTAATACAAGATAATGGAGTATTTACAAAAGAACAGCTATGTCGCACAAGTGGTGATCCACTTGTTCTTATCTGGAGGAAGAAAGAGAATACAGAAGATTCCTAAACATGCAGGATGATATCAGATTTTCTCCTACCTGATTTTCTTCCTTTAATTTGCAAATTTGTTAGCTTTGGTCTTGAAATTGAGTACCAGAGAATCTAACAGCTACATCTATTACTATCCACACAATTTGCTCAAAACCTTATCCTTTCTTTTTCATACAATCTCACATACAAGAAAGAAGATTAAAAAATGCTTGAGGAACATGAAGGAATATTTTCAAAGACATTACATACAATAAAGAGGACTAGGGTCAAAATACAATTTACTACAACTAATTTTACATAATTAATCCCAAATGAATCCATTTTTATGATTTTACATTAGTCCTCAGCAAGGATTTTGTTCAAACAAAAAAAATATCACAACCCAAAAAGGCAAAGGTGACAGCTACTATAGAAACACCCAGAGCAAAATCGAAAAGGTCACAAGGCCTTAGAGACAAGCTTAGACTACTCTTATGTACACAATACTTAGTTCCAGCAAATGTTTGCTTCAACCTTATGAAGGGGTGAAGTTCAGGAACAGTAATTCCCGTGATGGGAATTTAAAGCTACATGACATAAATGAACTGTTTTATGAGAACATGTGGATTTCACAATTATGTTTTCTTTAAACTCTGTTAGCCTTATAACTACATAAATAAATGATTCTGTGTCACACTATTGAATGTTAACTATTGAAATAATACACAGAACAGGAATCTGACTGCAGAGATGTCAGGAACCAGAACAAGATACTGAAACCTAGCAGTAGAGCTATTAAAAAATCTAAGAAGCTGTCCTACAAACATGAAATGTTAACCTAATTAAGTTCAGGGGGATACGACGCTTCAATGTGCCTTGGGGATGAACCAAAAATAAAAGTAATAGGGACTAAACAGTAAAAGACAGCCAGATAACCTTCATGTATGTGGATTTTTGGGGTTTTGTTTGTTTGTTTGTTTGTTTTAAGAATAATGTCTGTGTTTTAACTAAAGTATCAGCTTAAAACATTAGAATTTTTTATTTTACATGAGACTCTTTTAACTTAACTTTATCATAAACAGCCATACTGGAATGGAAGATGTGGCTTGCAATATTTTGTTTGAAAAGACAGCCCACCAAAACGGATAACAAAACCTATTTCATAGAATCTTGCTCTGCCTGTTTAGAGAGCCAGAAACCTTCACAGGATGCCTGCACACCACAATCCTAACAAAGCATATATAGACTTTATATCTTTCTTATACTCTGAAGCCCCACATAGAAGTTCCAATTTTAAGACCAAAATTAATTTCACTTAGTTGTTTCTACTGTTATGTAATTATATTTATTCTGCTTACATCATAATGAAACTAACAATACAGCCATTTAAAAAAGAAAGGAAATTTTAATTAAAAACCATTATTCTCTTACTGCTTTGGTCTTCTTTGGTAAATGCAAGAATTTTACATGCAAGTCTTCTAATCCTTTTATAAAAGCAACCTAGAAATATAAAACGGAGTACATCAGTGATAGGTATCAGAGGTATTTTTAAAGGTTAACAAATCTATTTTCACTTTTCCTACTAAGGGAAAAGCACCAATTAAACAACTGATGTCATTGCAAATCACAAGTGGATTGTATTTAAGCAATGAAATTACAGTTAAAAAGCAAATAAAAATAAAAACAATGCAATGTCAAACTATGTGACCTGGCTTTTTAAACTATACATGTTATTTAGGATCCTATGATGACAGTTGTAACCAACAGTGACTGGAAAAACATGAAAACAAAATGGATAACATATGAGATTAATTTTACTTAAGAAACTCTCTGTGGAAGGGAGGTTCACAAGCTTGTAGTCTGAAACATTGTCATCTCACTGGACAGGAGACATGTAAGAATGGAAAAAAATCTACTTATTTCCATGTAAACATATAACTAAGATTTACAAATAAAAAAAAAAACCAGAAGATTACATATTTATAATTTGCATAATTCAGAAAATAACACTGGATGAAGGCTTAGGTAGTTAAGTCTCAGGACAACAAACTGAGGTAATTTACCAAAATACTTTATCACCCTTCCAGGTGGACCGCTTCCGGATGGTGCAGTTGGCACATCAGAGGTCCCCAGTAAATTGTGGTTTCCGACTATTACCAACCTACAAAAACTAAGCAGTAAAAAACCAAAAAAACCCCACCCATACCTATATTACAGTCTTCATCAATATAAAGTACAGAAAACAAATATCAGACAGATTATAAATTTTAGCATTCTATATTTTTGCAAGTAGTACTATGAAAAAATAGAGATATATTTATTCCAAACTCTCTGCAATGGAAAATAGTTGCTTCAGGGTCCAACTGGATGGACAGTCAGAGAAAACAAAGAGCAAGATCAAAATACGCACTTCACGTTCTCCACACCTCAGTTTATTGGTCCACCAAACTCAAACTCAATTCCAAAGAAATGTTAGAGGAATGTAAGTGTACCAAGCTTGCCAAAAGAAATGCTGAATCCATGGCTGATCTCTTACATGCACGTCCATGTACTGCAATGCAGACAGCATTGTTGTTCTGTTACCATAACAAACTAACTGACTTGGAAACTCTGAGCAATACAAGACAGCCCTTCAAACTAAAGCTGTGGAAAAGGTATTTTTAAATTAAATTTATAATATGTATAACAAAGTTTCAAGTCACCATATTTTCAACTACACAACTCTCCTCAGGAAGTGTATGGAAAATGCATTATATGAGTCATTCTTGTATATCATTTGCACATTAATGCTTTTTTTTTTCAAGTTTGGTGGCTTTTTAAATTTTATGAAAATATTACTTTCAATGGTGGGATTCAGTGTTGTTCAAAGACACATGTTGATTTGGCAAGCAGGAATTTTTAACTGTATCTGTGACAGGATGTCAGCTTCTTGGACTCTGCAAAGCGAAATTGTAATCTCCTAAAGGCTCATCCTGACAGATGGACCAACAAGGCTCCAACAAGGAATACAAAAGAATTTGAAACTCTGTGTAAGTAAAAAAAAAAAAAAAAAAAGTATTGATAGACAGAATACTCTAGAGAAAGGAACAAAGATGAGAAAAATACATATGAAAGGATGTAGTCCAGAAGAAAAGCTTAAGAAACAGTTTCAATTTGTTGTTGTTTATATAGCCAGTAATATATCCCGGTCAAGGTATGAACAGACTGATATCAGCATATCTGATATGCTAGCATGTGTTAAGAGAAAGGTGAGAGCATCACTTGTCTGTGAAGCAATCAGTTACACAACAAAATGATGCATTCCCCTGCATATAATAACCCACTTCGGAAAAAAAAAAAATAGACAATACACAGTTGATGACAAAAGTATAATTTCAATCTGAGGAAAGAAAAAAAATTAGTCAGCACATAGTTCATTTAGTATCTGTTGACAATCTCAGCCTCAATACATATAAATATTCACAGAATCACAAAAAATGCTGAGTTGGAAGGGACCCATAAGGATCAATGAGTACAGCTCTTAGCCCTGCACAGAACAACCCCAACAGTCACATCACGTGCCTGAGAGCATATTGCACTATTTATGTTCACAGCTGTAGCCATAAAAATAAAAACAAATAAAAACCCCTTATATTGTCTATATTGTCTTACACAGAAAAAAATCCAGTGAGATGGCACTCACAATTCTGTACCATATACCTCTGACTATAGGGAAGTGTTATTATGCACTAAGTGCTTTACAGAATTCAAACTGACACCCTGACAAAGATAACCAGTACATTGGCCATATTACTACAGTATAATTCCTAAAAGTCATTCTGTGTAACTTCATAAAGAAGAAGAAAAAAAATTGGTACTTTACTATAACAGAAATAATTTGTCAGCTGCTGAAAATAAATTTCTAATACCAACATCTCAAAGATAAGGATGAGAAATTAACATAATTTTTGTTTAAAAAAAATCCTGATAAAATGTTTCCAATGAAAGAAACCAGAATCCACATATTAGTACTTCTATCCACCTAACATAAACTAATGCTACTATTTCTCATCATAAATGCCAATTCTCAGGCAGAGTCTTCAGGTATTCTTAAATATGCTTCATAAAAAGCATACTCTATAAGAATGTTTTTCCCACCAACTCCCATATTTACCTCTTCACCAAAAATCTAATTCCCCATGAAGTAAACTAAGTACAAATTGAGATTATCTACCTCATAAGAACAATAGATATGGCCAAATACTTGTTTAAAATGTTCTCATCAATCTCTGCTCTACTGTGACTACTCCATTTGTGTCAGAATTTTTTCTCCTTCCACAAAATGTAGTCAGCATCCACTTCACTTTATCATTTCCTGACCTCCAAATGTTCCCTTTCTGAAAATACAATATTTTACCATGTGATTTTAGGTCTCTAGAATTTCTTGTGCAATTTCTGCCTGTGTTCAAGTGATGCAGCGAATCATTTTAAACACTGAAATGCAGCCTAGGTTTACTTCAGAATACACAGAAAAAGATTGATATCCCTGAAATTATTCCCAAAACTACATTTAGTGCAGATATTCCTATATAGTACTCGGTGTTGTTTAAATAGCAATTTTAAGGATTAAAAATCTGTTATAGTGATAGTCTGGCCTCCCACTTGAAAACAAGGCTTCATGTAGAATTTTACAGAGGTTAACATAAACCACCAACTCCAACAGAACTATAGGAATTGCTATTAAAATCAGCAAAAGACAGGAAAAAGTCCTTAGGTTCTTTGTTGTGCTTTATTCCTTTTACAGAAACAAGATTGCAAGAACTAGTTCTTTATACCAGCCCCTTTATTCTTTAAGAAGGCAATTAAGATCCCATAATGCACTCTCACAAACTTCTAAAGATATTCAAAACTAAAAATATTACAGTTGAGCTCTCACTGCTATCATATAAATACCTCAAATAGTTCCATACCAAAAAATCAATTTGATTGTTTTTCAGTATTCCACTATTCTTATGGTTCTTTCCAGCTAGACAGTCTACACCCCTGTAAGCTTAATACCTATTCTTTCTCCACACAACTTAGTGCAACTCTGAACTTCAAACAAACAAACCAACCCACAGACAATTACACAGAATGAAAGTCAAGGACACAGGAAATTTGTAATATATAAGGCAATTAAATCCAGGTATTCTGTGCCATAGCCATGAATGATCCACTTTGTCTTTCTCTCTACATATTCTTGAGTTCCACCTTTCTGACATGAATCGGAAAAGGTTAATTATACTTCTACCAAGTTGTATTGAGAAAACAAATATCTTAAGAGCACATTCTGTGACATGGTTTTACAAAAAACATAACTATTTCTGACTAAAGGTGCTACTTAATCTTCTATTTCAGTGTCCCTTCTCACACATTCAAAGGCCAAAAACCAGACAACAGGAGAACTACTGTTCTCTTCCTCACTCCTGAGAGGCCAAAGAAATCTCACAGTAGTAGGAGCAATCTCCCTGATAACACAAAAAAATATAATCTAATTGTCAGAAATTAGCATCCAAGCTGCTATTACCACAAGAATCATCCAAATACATTTTAAAGATGATTAGTACCAATGTTCATGCTACTAAGCATGTTAGTTATTTGATCTGTCCCCTTACACATAATTAAAATATCATGTAGTATAGCACAATATTTTTGCAAAGGTTATTAAATCTTAAATCTAACATCTTCTGTTGTATATGTCTAAATGAAATACAGTGAATTTTTGTTACCATAGTAACTACAGAACTGAAGAAATTTAGTTTTGGCATAATTGCTGCATATGTTCATACAAATCACATCTCTTATTCTGAGCATTAGAAATGAAGACACTTCTTAACTCCATTTTTTAAAAATAGAGTAATGAAGAAACAAAATATGAGATCAAGTATTTATAGACATAACACAACATATTCTTGTTTAATTCACTCATTCGCTTTTCTTTTATAATTACAGTATATTTTCTTGCATTCTATTAAACCATTAGTTAAGTACTGTTTATCTTTTTATATTGATAATTAAGCCACTTCTGTTGTTGTCATTAAATTCAAATTATTCTTTTAAAATAATAAATATATTATTATTCAAACATCCAGAAACAGCTAAAGAAACTTCAGCAAAAATAAACACACACAACAGCCTGGGACGCATGTGGTTTTTATCATTTGCAAGGAGGTTCACATTGAATACAGACAAATTTTTTTGTGTCTTTAGTTTCAAGAAATAGTAGAAAAGGAGAAAGTACTCTAGGCATGCTGAAACTCAGTCTTACAACAGCACAATTTTCTCAGCAGCATTACAAAACGTATTCAGCAGGAACAAATTAACTGAATTCAACCAGCCTATGAATTATCTACAAATTCCTCTCCACTTCCTTATCAGGTCCCAGAATGGATCTTAAATGCCTCCAAAAAATCCCAGCTGCAAAACAAACCCACAACCCCATTTGACAGATGAACAGTAGGGCAATGGGATTTCTATGCTTTTACTTCAACACTAGAATTCTTTCATCCTTTCCCTTCTCTAGCTTTGTTTGCTCAATAATTTAATACTGATTGTATTGTTTCAGAGTTACCTTATACTTATCAAGTTTATTATCATCAGTACCTTTCATTTTAATATTCAGAAATACAAACATGCATTCAGAATACAGAACAGATAAGCAGACAAATACTTCATAGTTAAAATCAACACAGATCATCTCTGCTTGAAAGCTTTAAGTCTTGGAAACTTAAGTTCTTTCTTAAGCTGTCAAACATTGAACAAAAACCCTCAATCATCCCATACCCTGCAACAAAGAAACGCAAAGGAGAGGTCCAAGATTTTTTTTAGCACATAGTATCATGTTTCTAACTTGAAGTAACCACAATATAATTTTCAGTTTACCTTATCTCCTCAGACTGTTCTGGCGTGAATGGATCAAGGTGTTAATGAATTTGTGGAAGTGAGCCACACAAATTTTGAAGAATATAACAGGTTCTCAAAACAATTATAATAAAGCAATAAAAATTGACAAATGAAATTTCATAGTAATCATTATTTTTAAAGATATGGCCCAACTGATGTTGCAAATAACAGAGAAAAAACACTAAAACCACTTTATATCAATCCCATGACCATTAGAATCAGTGAAATCTGGTTTTCCATTGATAATGTGTAAAATTCACTCACAGAAGCCCAGTTCCCTTCAGTGTCACTGAGCCTGACCAATCTATCTTCCTTTGATATTCTCTTCTGGCCATATTGCATAGGACTGTTTTGGAGCTTGGCTGACTCTCCAAGACATGTTTCAGTCAGTCAGCTGACTGCTACCCTACAGAATATGTAAATCGCTAATTTATAACTTCTCTATTTCAGATAAGGAAATAATTTTGGTCTGCCAATTTTCATGAAACTTGGAAGAATTTAACATCTTTGAGACTCCTAGCCATCTGTCAAATCCAGTTAGAATAGACAAAAGCTACTAGAGCACAGGCACTGGCAGACCATATACATTGACAGTATTGTTTTCTTTAATATACAAAAACCCCCACCTCTTTACTTGGAGGGTCCCTACAGTAACTGCCTTCATTTATTTGTAATCTTTCCATCAAACTGTGTTTTGTAGGTTCTTAAGCTTCACTATTTTATAAGTAAAACACATACAGGTGAAAAAGAAAAAGATGATATGTTGTACATACATACGAAAGAACAATATAAGAAAAAGACAAAAACAACTGAGAGAATAGAATATGAAGGTGCTGGCAATAGTAAAGAAAAGCAGGTTGGGATAGTGCATTCAAGGAATTAAAGGTGCTTGCAAGCAAAGTTAGAAAACATGCTACACAGTAGGGAAATGGACTAAGTAAAAAAAAATACAAAGGTGACAAAGTAAATGTGAGCTAAATGAAAAAAAAAAAAAGGAGAGAGACTGATAAAGCGACAATCCACATGAAAATGACAGAGGATCTGACATAAAAAAAAGAAATTGGTTATTTAATTAAGTATTCAGAAAGTTCCATGACAGAGCAGAAGGGGTCCAATTAGGTCAAGAAATTATTTTCTCTTTAGTGTTGACAGCAGCATAGAAGAAGGTGAAAACAGATTCTGTTTGCAAAATAATACCTCAATGGATTGGAAGATCCAAGGCAATTTCAACTAAATCTAAACCATTTCTGACAGATGTATTCAAATCTGTTTAAAATCTTTTAGTGACAGTTTCTACAACATGTCTAGGCAAACTTAAACCAAACTTAACCGGCTTTGTCATTAGTTAGCTATCTTAATCATAGAATCACAGAATCATAGAATTAACTGGGTTGGAAGAGACCTCCGAGACCATCAGGTCCAACCCTTGATGCACTACCGCTGTGATTACTAGATCATGGCACTCAGCGCCACATCCAGCCTCATCTTAAAATGTATAATATAATCTCCTTGTTACATCATCCAGCATCTAGAAAATAACAGATTGCATTCATCTTGTAAATAACTCCCTAAGCATTTGAGAACTGCTATCTCTTTCTTTCTCAACACTAAACAGACCAAATTCTTCTAATTTTTGCACACACACCCTCTCACCCTAGAGATTATACTTTCCGACTGTTTTGCTACTCTCTTCCAGTTTTCCCCAG
Source organism: Pachyramphus minor (assembly GCA_013397135.1). Lineage (NCBI taxonomy): Eukaryota > Metazoa > Chordata > Aves > Passeriformes > Tyrannidae > Pachyramphus > Pachyramphus minor. The sequence goes on along the minus strand of VYXB01000741.1, from coordinate 284,913 downwards.
CTGGTCCAGGTCTTTCCAGACATATACCCTAAGGTGGCCACAGCCTTCCAGTTGATGCCTCACCTAAGAAGAGCGGGCAATTCTTTTGGTTTCATATTCTGATAAAGCTCTTGCATCTATCACAACAGCATGACACTGGTTTTCATGTTGAGCACTGCAATCTACAGAACTTTAGGTACCTTATCTAGCATTTTCTTGTCCTCTGCACGTATTATTTCTGCTGATGGACAGTACTTTGTGCTTGTTCTTCCTGATTTGCATCCTTTTGTCTGACTTCTGAAGATCATTTCAAATCCCAAATGATCCTGTCCTCCAGAATGCTTGCAGCTCCCCTTCATCAAGACATTGTGTTCATATTGAGAAAGAATGATATAGTAAGTGCTTGCAGTCAGTGTTATTCCATTGTTCTACAGTGTCATGGTAAGACATGGTTTTGTCACTTCTACACTCTTTTGAAGGTAAAAAACCAAAAAAAGGAGAAATAAACATTTTAAAATGCTGACCATCTCTATTTGATTTCCCATTTTAAGCTGCATGTATTTTCCTACTTAATGTTTCAGAGGGACTTGAAGTTAAATAGTAATTTTATCCATTATGTATATTATATAAATAGTTTAGTTGCAAAGACTGGAGAAACAAACTGAGTTGAAAATTTGGCAGGATCATGCAATCTATTTAAAATAAAAAAGGGAACACAACACACCACTAAATAACATGAAATTGCATCTGTGTGTTTTCTAGTTTGAAGAGAAGATCCTGCCAAATTCCAAATCGAGTGCTGAGTGACTATAAACACCTTCTTGTTTAGTTGGAGTGAGATGTATTTTGTGGCACTGCTTAGATCTTAGCCACTAATTAATTCTTGATGCTATATAGAAATGTTTAAAGAGAAAAATATTTTTAAATTATAGGGTATCAGACTCCTTTTTTTCAGGATTCAACATTAAAGGAAAGACTAAATTACACAACTGAATACAGCTACATTAAGAGTACACTGTTGTACTTGTCATGCCATACAACCTTTAGAAAATGACATCTTTGAGACAAAGGGCTGCATGACACGAAAATAAAATAAAATAATTAAAAAGAAAGAGAAAGGAAAAAAAGACTAGAAAAGTAGAAAAGTAATGATAGATAAAATCCCAACAATACCCCCAAGCTAACTGGAGGTGCTGCTCACTCAAGCAAATTCTTTCTCACCATCTGTCTTCTGAAGTGAGACATCCTAAACCATAAAAATTTAAAAATTTTTCTCTAGGAAATCTAATCATTACCTTTACTTGGTGTTTGTGCCCCATAATTTAGCAATTCAACTTAAATTTTCAAACAAACCTAAAAACACACAGTACAATGAACACAAAAGTAACTTTTAAAGCTTTATATTTTGCTACATATTTGAGCAAAAAGAATGTAAGAAAGACTTTTTCTGTATTTAGTCTTTCTCTAAATTTCTTCCTTACCAGAGATTTGTTCTCAAATACATAATAGTTCACACTGTGTACACAATTAAGGTTGTATAAACATCCAGTTTTTGCTAGTGAGTTTTAACTTTTTATCCACAGACACAGTCTGGCATAATCTTTAGTGCTTTTAGTCTCTTTGGTGGGAGTGATCCACTATGCCAGTGCAAAGCCCTTTTAGATGCATATGATTAGCCTACAAATTGAAATAAAATTCTAACATCACCCTTCAAAAGGCGACACCTACCCTCATTCTGTCTTCACATCAACAATTTCAGACCTACCTGTCCTATTATGCAAAAGAACAACCCTGAAACAATCATCTAGAGTGCAGTTACTGCTACCATGTCCTCTTTTCATTTGATTTCGTCTGAAAGCTCTTTACAAAAAGGCTTACAAAAGGCTATCTATACCGCTGACCATCGTATCTACATCTTAATACCGGATCTTAAAGTCAGGAAAAGTCCAATCTCACACAGGCTGTATGCTCTGTAAAGCTGAGAGCGTTTACAAAAATTGAGAGCCCCACAGTAGGGAAGCAGGCTTAGGAGACACATGTGTCATTTCTGTACATGACAGTGGCACAGTCTCACTAGAGATGCTGCAACTCTATGAGGAATATTCTTAGAGGACTACAAATCAAGCACCTTCAAACCCTTAGTAAATCTCTCAATTCCCAAAAGCATATGCAAAAAAAGGGATCTCACCGTGTTAGCAAACATATTCAGTTTTCCAATCACAGTCATTTGAAAGAACATGACCAGTCCCAAAATGATCACAAATGATCCCAAAATGATCACAAAAGATCCCAAAATGATTTTCATTTGGGATCATGACCAGACCCTCAACTTCCAATATACATCTCATTATGATCAATACAGAAAAACAAGAAGGGATTTCTACTCAGGGCATATTCTGCTGAAGCACAACAGTGAAGCCTACAGGTGCTGCTTCCATGAGCCAAGCCCTGGTTTCGTTGAAGGTCAGGTTGGATGGGGCTGTGGTATGGTATGGTATGGTATGGAACCAGATGATCTTTAAGGTCCAACCCAAACCATTCTATGATCCCTGAGGAAAACTCAGAACCTGCTCTGTACCCCACTTCTGCCAGATCAGTGCTTTCCAACTTGCAGTGCTTGCACACCAATGCCCTGAAATCATATCGATTTTATGTATTTCCAGTTATAACTTTGCTGCTATAACTACTGTTTCAATGAAAATAAGCCCATCTTGGTTTAATTCTTTCCTATACACATTGTTAGCTACTAATAAACCTGGGCCAGTTCCTATGGTTGCTGGCAGTCCTGATTATTAAAATCCAGTCCTGGAAATTCTTGCATTATGTAAAAAGCCTTTTCATGCAAATTTAAGTAGAGATTAGGACTCACTGAGGGCTCAAATAGCACTCAATTAAATCTGGTTCCCTTATGAGAAGTATGTGCTCAGCCTTCTATACTTCTCCTTCATTTTAAAGGTAAGAGGTTAAAATTAAGTTAGAGGAATAGGCAAAGTGTGCTCTGCTTGTATTTACTCCTAGATTTTCCCCTCTGATTTCTCTTTCAACACCTTGTACCACATCAGGGAAAAAAAAAAAAAAAAGAAGGAGAAATTTAAGAGACAGTCCATAAATCAAAATTTTGCTTTCTTCTGCATTCTGTGTCCTTCTCATCACTTCTTTGAGTAGTCTTTATGTGAATTCTAGTATGTTTGGCTTCAGTTATTGTGTTTTTAATGAGAAAAAAAAAGAGGGGTGATGAAGTCTTTACCTTACCTGACTTTACTTTCTCAATACAATCCTGGTGAAGACAAGATAGGGAGCTTCTAAAGTAATCACATAAAAGTAGTGGTTCGAAAGTCTCCAAGTTATTAAATCTATAGCAAACAAGACTAACTATGTCTGCATTCTGTTGTCCTGGTAACACGACCACTGAAATACTGGAGTAATGGATGGTTCACAAACCTGGAGGAATATTGTCCAGTTTCTGTGTACTACTACTATCATGCCCATTGAAGTATCAAAAGGAAAAAAAGTTTCAGATGTGTTATTATAACTAAAATTAAGTCAATGTGCATCAAGCTACAAAGCAAGTCTAAGAGCTATTTGTACAGGTGTTACAAAGGCAACTGTAAAGAATGGCAATATCAGCTGCACATCTTAACTCTTCAGATAGGCTCCATCAGGGGCACATGCCAGTATTACCATTAATCCCTCCTAATATATTCTAGGTTCAGCATTTTCATCAAGTATCACTGAACAAAGGAGCCTGTAAAACAGACATTGACTTCAAATCCAGTTCTACCGCTGATGTTTTCAATGCCTGGTAAATAGAACAGTAACTTCTATTTACAATGTTCCTCATGGCAAATAGAGGGGCAACTTGAAAAGCAGTCAAAACTATACTTGTCTCTCAAAAAATGTTGCATCGAGATAGATATCTCAAAAAACCCCAAAAAAAAAAACAAAAACAAACAAACAAAAAAAAAAAAACCACAAACAAAAAACCCACCACCAAACTTTTAAAGAGAACAAAAAATAACCTTCATTACCCAAGAAAGCTGTGGGCCAGCAGTTATCAGGAGAAAAAAATACCACATTCTGATATTTTGCAGGCTTCAAAAGCACAAGCTTAACCTTTACTAAGACTGAAGAAAGGAGGTAGGTAAAGGTAACAGGTACTGCATTTTTACTTTTCCAGGTTAAATTCAGGACTTCAGACCACCAAGCTGTTGCACATATTTCTGATATTTTCATTTATCACTTTTTATTTTGCAGTACATAACTTTCGTTTTCTCCTGGGCTTTGCCAAGGGGAAAGAAAAACACTTGAAGCAATAGAAGTCACTCTTTTGAGTCACAAATACATGACAAGTTTTACCATTTCTGTGTTTGATCTTGTAGAGTAGTTATTGATTTTACTAACAATTGTGAAACACAGAACATGTTGTCTAACCTTCTGACACCTATCATAAGAGTACTGTGGTCATTCTTATTTGTAGCTTTCTCAAACAAATTAAGAAAAAAATCATTTAGATAGCTGCCAGCTATCAGTTGATACTTCTGAAAAATATAGATGTTGTTAGTAAAAACTAGATTTATCCTGAATTTGAGTGCCTTTGTAGTTAGCTGCATAATTTATTCATAAATGGGAATAAAGCTGCAAGAGTGTATTAATATATTCATTAATCTCATAAAAAAACATTGTCTGGTGCTCTTTTTTTCTTCCTTAGAATAACATTAAGATCACTCTTACAGTTAAACACTAAAGTTAGGATTTAAAAATTGCTGAAAAGAAACAGGACTAAGAATATAATATTTTAATTATGTATACGTATATTACGAAAAATTTTAAAGTTTTACAATTATGGAATGATAAGCTTAAAAAAACCTCCATGTAGATCATCAACTAGTTAGTGTGTTACCAACTAAGTATTTCCAGTGAACATCTCTTTACATTTTTCTTATAACCTTTCATCCTCATTAACTAGTCAACTAAGACTTTGACAGAACTAGGAAAATCCTACAGATGTACTATATGTCATTGTTTTGTGAATTTTTTACAGATTTATAATCCAGGGAATGTAAAATCAAACAATAGAGAATATTGCCAAACCACATCATATTATAAACTATAGATTATTTTAGTCTCCTGTATGGTTCTTCCACTGTCCAAATCTGCTTTTTTTACCTTTGTTATTGTCGGTAAAATCTATGCTAGATCATTCCATAAGGGAAGAGCAGATGGTCTGCATGGTGTGTGTTGCAGAATAGGAAGATTTGAAAATGTGGGACCAATTGTGCCTTTTTTTCCAGCCTACAAACACTGCATACACTGCAAAGAGAAGCTGCAAGAAGCCAAACACTGAATGCTGAATTTTGAAACTAAATTCAGGGTCCACTTTTTTAATCTTACCCTCTGCAACACAACTGAGAAATTTGTACATGAATGAAAAAAAAACCTACAAAAGCAAACATGGCATTATCTTCACCACTAATGGAGGAGGTGAAAGAACAAATATTGGAGAGATGTAAGCCACATCAGAAGCAGCAACAGGCCAGCATCTATATGCCTAACTGCTCACTAGGAACTTAATGCTTTCACTTAGAATGAAGTGCCTAAAACCATCTACAACTCAAAAGTTCAAGACCTGAGTTTACACTTCTCCTGTGCCACGTCTCTGGTCTGCATCTCAAGAAATGGAATGGAGTTGCCCAGCCTGATTTGTCTTGGTGGCTGAAATGGCCTTGAACCCAAGTGTTGCTAAAATAACCCAGCTTTTATTCCCTTCCTTTTTGTCTTCCTTTTCATAGTTCATCACTAATAAATGATTAGATGTCAAAATTGTGGCTTCAATTATATATATGAGAGTGTGACTGCCTTAAGACAAATTTTTTGTAGCTTAATACAATAAGAGCTTAAAACAAATTATTAATAATTTCATACAAATTTAATAGCTTAAAACAAATTTTGGCAATGTATAAACTACAAGATAGTCCTATTCACCCAGGAATGCTAATAGGAACATATAAATTTGACATGCCACTTCAATTTTCCATTAAATGCATTACAAATGTTTCAGCAGCTTCAAAGAGAAAATTTACTTGTTTAGAAGCACACCATTTGAATTAGGTACATTTTTGGAACAAAATCCGAGGTTTCCTTTTACAAAATTTTTAGATTTTCAGCCTTCATGCAATATTTTAATAATATTATTTATTATTATTTAATAATAATATTTTCTTGTGTGGGAAAATAGAATGTATGTTCCAGATTCACTTCATAATGCCTACTTTCTACAAATTAAATAGTGCAAAATTAATTGTAATTAGCATAATGAGTTTCCCATTCTGCAACTTTGAGAAACTCCTAGTGTGATGAAGGAAAGTTTAAGTTCTTCCTGTATCACATTGACAACTCATCACATAATATGTAGGGTGAGAGAAAATTAAGTGTACTGCAGGATGATCTACCATTGTCCCATCCCTAGTTTTCACAATTACATTTCAGGGCAAAACGTGAATAACACTCCAGAGCAGTTATATTATTGGAAAGAGCACTAAACAGCAAAAGTGTTTTATAAAAGTTCATGGAAAAGAATGAAATAGAGATTTTTTGGAAGAATTTTTATTGCATCTCATTCTATGAAATGTATTTGTCAATTTTACAATAACATGCTACAATTACTCAGATTACATTAGTAACAGCAAAAGACCAATCAGATACAATGAAAACAAGCCAATTCAGATCATTACCCTAGCAATGGAGGACAGCTTCATATGAAAACTGGAGGGAGAGGATTTTCTGGCAAGTTATAAACCTCACATTTTTTTATGAGGGTCTCAAAAAGACTGTATTTACCCCTGCTTAAGAAGGGAGGTAGGACCAGATGACCTCCAGACATCCCTTACAACCTCAATTATTCTGTGATTCTGTGTGAAATGCTGAAGTATTTGAGTTAAATTTGGGAAGGCATAGTTTTAATCCCTCAAGGAATTACACACATAAGTTAGAGAAACACTAGGTATCAGTTTCTTGCATCTGGATTGGCTGCTCCATTACTAGGTTACTGAATAGAAGCAGTCAGCTGTATGTGGATGTGCATAAGCTTTTCTTTTCTTTTAATTACTGGAAAATAAAAATTATATTGCAGCAAAAAAATATGTCTAACTTAGCATAAAACTTTTTTCCTAGTGTAAAAAGCCAGAAATTTGGTTCTTTATGACTCACTCCCACCACATATATTTTTCACTTTGGCTGAGAAGGCAAATATTCAATTATTCATGAAACTCTCTTTAGAACACACTGCAGCTATGACAATGCTGGAAAGCCAAATATTATGCTTAAAAACAGTGTCTTGGCTGCCTAAACTAATACCCTTGTATATGATTGTTATCATCACCTCTCACAAAACTGCAACATGCCATGTGCTAAAATGGAAGGTTGCTGACAAACAGGAACTTTTTTCCGGGTTTAGCTTGTCTATGTATATAAATGCCATTCCTGTTCAATTCTCTAACTGTAACAGGGATTCTGGATGATACTTGCATACTTTTTTCTATCTTACCAATTTTTGGGGGTTTTTTTATTCCTGGAAGTCTAAAAGAAACTGTCACTAAAAGAATAGGATTTCTCACTTGAGTTGAGTTGGTTTGCATCGAACAGTTGATAAAGATCATATCTAGTATCAAAATACACGGTACAGGGAGACAGACGTTGTCTTCCGATCATTATGAGGTGAGAGATGCAAATTTTTGTGACAGAGCTGTTGATAACTCAGAAGATGCTGCTGTGAATTTAAAAAGAAAAATTACCCACTCAGATCCGAGCAGGAAAACAAGATGAGGCATGTGAAGATAATACACACAAACACAAGCACAATACACACAAAGTAATTTAAAGTAGACAGTAACAACCAAGGTATTAATAATAGATATGGAAATGCTTCACTGTGTGGAAGGACTTAAAACTGTAAAACTATGGTTGACTTTATATTCATTTAAAGGTAAGTTATGGATTGGAAAATTCTGAAACCAAGACTTAAAAGTGACATAAAAATCAATTTTTGAAAAATAAGCAAAACAAAAACATTAATTGAAACCAGCTGAGCATTTCTTCCCAAGAAATACATCTCTGTATAAGATATCTAAAAATATGGATCTGTGTTTCTACATAATCCAGAACATGTACATTAATTCATGATTTTCAGCACTCCTAACTAGAAATTACCCATTAGGAAAACCACCACCAGTAGCTGTTCCATTGATTCAGTGTCAGTACTTCCCTTTGTAAAATTCTTACTTTGCAACAGTGTAGTATCATGAACCTTCATCTAAAAAGGCATACAAAGCCCACCATGGACAAGAACAAGCATTCCAGAGACTTTTGTGTAGACTAATGTGTGAATTAATGTGTACACACCTCCAAACATAAAAAGAACACATATCCTGTAAACAAATTTTTAACCTAGAGGAAGTTATTATAATTAACGCAGAAAAACATATGTATTCTTTTCTTTTTTTCTCCCTTAAGATTCTTTCCCTAAGTAAGCACTCCTATAAGACGGGACTGAGCCAGGAGAGGCTCCTGAATATATCTTAGATTACCATAATCATACACAGCGAGCATCTGCATGGTACTTAATTGTCAGCAGGGGTTAAACCACGACAATATTTATACACAGCATAATAATAACAGCAGCAGAATGCAGTGGTGTAAATTTGAGATGCTTTTCCACTTTTTAATAAAATCTACAATACACTTAACAATGAGAAAAATAGCAAATGTAAATACCTCCTTAAGTGTGCTCCTGGCAACTAAAAGTGTTTATTCACTTGGAAGTTGTCTAAAACCTGAAGTCTTGCCAATAATTTCATCTTATCTCACACATCTGGCAAACTATAATATTTTAATCGTTTATTATATAGCTTAAATGAAGCTTAAGAAAAATACTTTAAGAAAGATAAAAAAGAATAATTGTTTTCATAATAGTCTTCATTTTTTTCAAACCACAACTGATATACTCAAATATACATCTCTTCTACCTGAACTGACATTCGAAAGTTTTATCACAAAAACTCTAATGTTTTAAAATTTTGTTGTTTTGATTAGCTATCAAGAAAAAAGCAGATTAAGCATCATACACTTTACTGACTTTTGAGAAAGAAATGGTGTTTTCTAAATAAAAGCATGTTGCCTAGATAACGCAAATAATTAAATCATATGTACTGACAATAGTCCAGGTACTCACAGCACTGATGCTTTTAGATCCAGAATTATATTTTGTAGTTTGAACTCTTATTAAAATAGCCCTCATAGGAAAAGTTTTAAGGAATCCAATAGTAAAAGAGACTTTTTTTCTGAATTTTTTAAATCTACAATGAATGAAATGAATTTTTAACCTAGTGAAGATTTTCAGATGTCTAAATTGCATGTTATCTGTTCATGATTGTTAATTCTTATTTTGCATCATCTTCACAGATATTACTGAAAAATAAAATCATGTTTTTCTATTAATTTCTACTTTCATGGCATATTATTTGGTGAGAGTACAAAACTAAATAATATATTTACAACAGATTTTGAGAAAGCATTCCAAAGGGTTTTGTTACACTGTGGACAATCAGAAGCAGAATTTATTTATTATCTTGACTTTTATGCTCATGAATGTGTACTGTCTAAATTGTCTAGAAGCATAAGTAATAAAATAACAAAAGAGAAAGGAAAAAATGTATCCCCTATTCTTATTTGTATGTTCAAGCATGTGAACCATTATCTGCTATCTTACTTTTAATACTTGCAAAATATGTTAAATACAATCAGAAGTAAGAACATAGGTTTATTTCAAACGTGAAAATGAAGCCATGTAAAAGCTTATTATGTATGAAAGAAATGTTTCTTTACCATAAGTATAAACGCACCTAGTACTTTGCACATACCACTGCTGCAGTTTCTCCATATTTCAAATAAAATTCCTTTTCCGAATAAAAAGGTTCCATTGCAAGATCCTCCTAGGACCTTTCATTTAAAAAACACTGCAGCAGATACAGATGAATTAAAAGCTGTCATAGATTGAGTAAAATAGAATTATCTGACAAAAACATAGGTGTTTTTAGGAAGGGCTAATATTACTTGGATTTTGACAGTGAAAATCTTTTCCCAGAAGTTCTGTAGTGGTTTGGCTAGAATTTTAATCCCATTAAGATTCACTATTTTATCATCTGGATTTTTACACTGTTTGTTGAAGCACAAGTGAGAACTCAGAGGCATCCTGAAGATTCAGTCTACAGAAGCAGAGTCTTGGAAAGAGGTGTTTGGCTGCTGAGTTATTTGAAATAAAAGGTGAAAGTAAATGCATCTGGAATCTGAAATTTTTATTTCAATGAAATGTAAATTGGGGGAGGGAGCAAATGTACTCTAAATCAGAGTCTACAAAAACAGTATTCATATTCCAAGCAACATGATTGATTCATATAAAAACAAAAATCAAATTGAAACCTTTTCTTTTAATAAAGTCAATTATTTTCTGTTGATGATATAGACGTCCTCTGCTTCGACACCAAAATGATATTTCAAGTTTCCAAACTATTCCATTCCAATTTTATCTTTTCATTTCTCAGAATAGCTCTTCTATAATGTTTTTACAGTCTACAGAAACAATATCTACACAAAGTAATGCTCTATTGCTTATGGGAGCATTCAGAAATTTTTGCGTTACCTATCACATCTTTATCCGTGGATCTCACAATTTATTAGTAATATTGGTTCTGCAATTTGTTTCTAAAAAAGGCTAGTGTTCCCATAATAACACTGTTCCTGGTAATTTTTAGAGCTGTTATATATATGGAAATAATCTAAAAACATTCACTGGTACAGGAAGTTTATGTATTTATATATTTTATGCATGAAGCACAGATATATTTTTGTACTGACAGTATTTCTGTTACATTTAACTAATGAACACTGTCCCAAATCAGAGAGTATCTTCTATGGATTTCTACAATAAAAAGTTCTCACAAGAGAAAAAAAGAAATAAAACCAATTCCTAACACATAAAAATTATGTTAAATACTCACAATAAAATTAGTCAATATTCCCTATTCAGCCATTCCAAATTTAATAACAGTTCTACTTACCAAACGGTATTTAACTGTGGCAGTAGTCTACCTCTCATTCTTTTAAATGTGTTTTATCTGGGCTGAGTTGTTAATCAACATTCAGAGACTGATTACTCTCTTAATTCTGTGAATAACCAAGTAATGGTGACAAGATACATTTTAACAATAGTCAAGATTTTAAAATATTCTAATATTATTTGGATATTCTTGTTAATCACCAAAAGTAAGCCAGTGTTCATTTACAATGAAAGAAAATGAGTAGGGCATAAAAACAATTAAAAATGCCAATCTTTATCTGCAACTGATCTGCATTTTTATGGTACCATTATGAAATAGTAATTTATAATTAATACTTAATTTTCATGAGGAATTAGTTTAAATGAATTATTGATGGTCTTCTAAAGAAAATAGTCAATTTAAACAAAAGAGAGCCTGTTAATTAAGTTTATTACTCTCAATAAAACCAACAGTTATATTTTAATGATATTCTCAGTTACCTAGTTCAGACAATGACAAATCTGTTACTTTCTAATGACATTTTTAAAACTAGTTGTTTTTATGAAGTGAATAGCCATGTCACTTCTGATGGAACTCTGCTTTTAGATGATAATGAAACACAACATGCATGTAGGTTTATAAAATGTTATGTGAGCTGGCAAGTGTTAGTTGTGCTTTTTACTTGTTAATATTGCTGCCCTTGCAAATTCTAAGGGTCATGGAATGATGCCCATGATCTATGTATTACACAAGCATGAATTTAAACAAGATGTGTAAAATCAACACTACCAGGTTATATAGCGAGGGCTGAACTCACTTCTTCTAATTTTCTTCTTCTAACTCCCCAATTTTGAACTTTCATTAATGTCAGTTGAAAGTTCTCTGTGTTCTTATATGTCTCTTTCAACATGAATGACATTTTTTAAGATTGCAAAATACAATCATACGGAGAACTATCAAAAACACTAAAGGTGAAAGAAGTTTATACCTTTGTGTACTTCTTTTAACTGAGAAAATTAAAATCTGAGAAAACTATTAAAGTAAGGCTAGATGCTTGTATAAAGGTTAGCAAAGCTACTGATTTATTTCCATATATGTAAAATGCTGCCCACCACTCACTTCATAAAATAAAGCACTTCATGCATGTATCATCTGAATTCTTTAAAGGCTTAAAGAGATTTAAATAATGATTCATTACAAATTATCATTTGCAGTCTCATGGACTAAGAATAAAGGGTAGAATTGCAGAATTCCTTTATTGCTAACCAAATGTCTACTGTAAAGGTCTCACGGAGAAAGTGAGCGCCAAACAGCTGTGTTACATTTTTAATGTATTTGTCTGGAACGAATTGCTTGTCTTTATTCAGTCTGTACAATACACATGAATTACAACGACATTGTCAAGATGTATTGGAGGAGGACAAATCAAAAATGTAGGGAACAGATATATCCCAAATACGGTCATAATTATTCCATAAATTACTAGAAGGCATGTCAACAGCACTATGAATAGTATTGACTTTCATTCCTTAGTTACAAAATGTAATACATTTTCTGAATTATTTATTTGGAAGAAGAAAGTATCAGTTTCCAAGCAAAAGGTAAGAGAACTGTTTGAAGAATTGTATTAAGTTTGTGTGGCCAGATTTTGATAGAGGGAGGCTGCAGGAGTGGCTTCTATGAGATGCTGCTAGAAGCTCTTTCCCGATGCCTTATAGAGTCAATGCCATTCAGTTCCAAGATGGACCTGCTGCTGGCCAAAGCTTATACTATCAGTGACATCACCTCAGGGATACCTAAGTTAAGAGCAAGGATGAAAAAAATGTGCAATTCAAGTCAGAGAGAGGAATGAAAATGTGTGAGAGAAAGAGCCCTGCAGACACCATGGTCAGTGGAGAAGGAGGAGGAAGAGGTGCTCCAGGCAGCTATCCCTCTGCAACCCATGGAGGTCCACAGTGGAGCAGAGATTGATTTGCAGCCCATGGAGAACTGGAGCAGGTGGATGCCCAAAGGAGACCGTGACCCTATGGGAAGTGGAGCCTGGAGCAGGTTTGCTGGCAGGCCTTAATATGCTGTGGAGAACCCATGCTGGAGCAGCCTCTTCCTGAAAGACTGTTCCCTGTTCCCTGTCAGGAGGACCTATGCTGGAGCAGGGGAAGGAGCGTGAGACAGTGTGTGATGAACTGACCACAACCCCCATTTCCTGATGAATGATCTCTCCCTGCCCTTATCCCGACCCAAGCGCCTTTCATTCTATTTTCTCTCTCCCGTCCAGCTGAGGAGAGGAGGGATAGAGCAGCTTTGGTGGGAACCTGGTATTCAGACCAGGGTCAACCCACCCATCATAGGTGCATAAATCCAAACTACCTGCATCTCAATCTTTTTACATTTTAAATCCAACAATTACGGAACACACTGAGACTGTTAAAATATGGAAAAAATATACCACATGGAATTATTGAACTCCAGAAAGCTATTGAAGTCTGGCATTTAGGAAAAAAGGTCAAAACGTATAAGTTGCAGAGAGAATAATATTCTGTAAGCTGAAATACCCAACTGTAGAAGATAGAACACTACTGCCAGTGTTCAAAGAATACTGAGAATTTGCATTTTAAAAGAATAACAGTCTGGAAAAAAAATGGAAGAGTGGCAGCTAAAAGAGTCAATGCATCGCATTTTAAATGTAATTATATTTATACCTCACTTTTTGATCACAAAATATTTAATCTGGTGAGTCTCTCCTACCTTTTCCCTCTTATTGCTGATGAAAATAAAACCCACTTCTTTGCATAGTGAAAGTGCATATATTTATTTGGGGACAAAACAAACAGCAGGAACAGTGTTGTGTACCTCTCCCTGGAAACACATAAAAACAATGTAGACGTATTTATTACCTCAATTTGTGCAGTCTTTTTCAAATATCATACAACTGCCATTTACTGTATAAAGAAATATATATATATTCTTTCATATGCTAGCCTGAGAGACCAAACCAAGATTGGGTTTCCTCTTTATTCCATGATGCATACATACCAAAAGATTTTCAGTCCCTGTTCTGACAAGCTTTCAATTTGAATAAGCAAGGAAGACAAATGAAGGAAGAAATTAAATATTAATATCTCTAGTTTGAGATGGAGAACTGTGCTAGAGAAAAAAACAACTGACTTCCCGGGATTGAAAGGCAGAGCACTCAGGATCTGACCGTACAATTTTTGCAATAGTGCAGCATCTCGATTTGAATATTTTCTTACTTCTATGCCTCACAAGATTTCACATATGATATTTCTTAAACCAAATCTGGTTTGCAGTCCTGACTGCAGCGACCACAGTTTTGCTTGTTCAGACCAGAATAATCATCCTACATTTATTTTGGAACTTGAAACTCTTGTTCCAACCTCTTCCCAACAGAAGAAATGCCAAAGGAATGTTTTAATAATGTATGGATAACCACAACAGTAAAGCTGAAGTAATTTTACGTGAAACTTGATCTTATGAAAGAAAATGTGTATATTTCAGCTAGCTTATTCACTATTTTAAAAAGTATAACTACATTAAAGTATGTAAATAAGATAATACCATCCTATTTTTCAGAAGTAGAGATGGAGTATTAAGTGCCTTGCTAAATTCTTGGATTACAAGTAGACTGTTTTCTTACAATAAATCACTAAATGTAACCAGGAGTCCCATCGTACTCTGCTTGCTACCTTTAGGGCAGAGTTTTAGGTGCCTTGCCTGGCTGTTCACAGAAGGCCTGCTCAGAAGCAGCGTGGCAGCAAGCATGTGTGGAATGGGCAGCTCAACAAGCAGCCTCCACGGGACTTCATACATTTCTCGAAAAAGAAAATCTCAGGGAAAAGCTTTGGGGTTTGTGACTTTGGATTAAGGCATTTGTGCCTGAGCCTAATTCAGGCATTTGAGCCTTTTCTTGGCCTGTAAGCATGAGAAATATTTCTTAGGATTACCTCATGGATGCATGAAATTAATCCCTCATGTAAACGTTTACAGAACTGGTCTTCAAAACAGTTAATTAGAAGAACAGCATTGTATACATCTTAGTAACCTCAGACTAAACCTGATGTGAAAAACTTAAAATTAACAATTTTTCTTTGAAATTGCTAAATTCACTTATAGGCTGAGAGGAATATAATCCTTATAGGTCTGGGATAGGATGTGGCTGCAGTGTATGGGGTTGGGCTCCTTAGTGAGCAACAATTAGCTGAAAAATAGCAGTAATCTCTGTCACGTGGTAGATTAAAAACACATCTTTGTATTTTTGCTGTCCATGCTCTTGCATAATAGCTAACGTATAGTGTCACGCAGCATGCCGTGTAAATGTTGTACAGGCTGTGAGCTGGCCCCTTCCTCAATGGCAAATTTCCATTTAAGAATTAAGCCAGCATATGCTGTGTTTTGTTTAAGGAAGTTTTACAGTGGGGCTTTCACTACTGAGCTGTAACACTCCAATTTGTCTACCTGAAATATAACTGGATTGGTGTAAGTGATGCTTTCATTTCGACAATGCTTATTAATAAAGGACATTGTCATGTGCTCTGAAAAACTGCTTGTAATGTGCTCCTTTTACCAGTTACCTTGATTTTTATAAATAATCAATTTAGGCCTTTTAGATCAAATAAAGGCAACGTCTCCTTTTTGTATAAAAATTCTTTTATTTTTGGTGTATGTAAATGGCTAGCCTTCATAAAGGCAGGGTACATGCCGTGCATGCAGAATATTATTATTTTGCAGACATTTTCAGTAGTTATGCATAACTATTTTCTTTCCTTTTTCATAAGTTGTAGCAGGATGAATGCAGCAAATTATAAGGTTATTTTAATCGTCTCTTAAATGCAAATTGAGTAGACCAACGTAGTCAGCTATAAAGGCAGTTATCAGAAATGATACTCTCCTGTTAAAAACGTGTTTTAGATTCTTTCATTTCCCCAAATAACTCCCTTACAGGTTTTTCCTCTTATAATTACTCAGTATAACCTAAGCCACAATTTGAAGTGATTGATCTAAAAAGCTCACAGTCCACAAACCTTTATTATAAATTGCATGCTTACTTATAATCTGCCTTGTAACCTTTACTTCCTGTCCCTGTCCTAGCCTCAGGCTCTGAAAAGAGGAGTCACCTGCCATGCAAATCCTTAAATTTTCCAAATTAGCCTTCCAGTAACTTGTCATAATTTATTGAAAGTGTCTCCAATCCATAAACTTCACAAGGGCCATATAAAACCCAGTGTATTTATGCAGTTAACTAGCAGCACCAACAGTGAACATCCATAGGTACAAATTCTTCTAGAAGAACATAGAAAATCATCTGTGACGGTGTTTAATTAATTTTTAAATTGTTATTTAAAATTAACTTTCTTACCTTTATAAACACATATTTAAAAGGAGGTTTAAAAAAATATCTGGAGATTAGAGAGCTCAAAAAATAATTTCTATGAGTTATCCCAATATCTTACTACATGACCTGTTACTAGACAGGCGCTACATTCACGTTTGATTTTTTAATAATTTACAAAAAACCAGTAGATCCAGACATCATAGGTATGTGTCCCCTCCACGTGTCCTCTGCAATCCAGTCAAATAGTTTCTAGTATATGTATCACCTGCTGCCAGGTTGTAAGCCTGGTTCTTCTAATGTTTAAATATTTCCTTAACACAACTAGTCTTATGAACTTCCATGGGCTACTCACATAATTCAAATTAAAAAATGTATAGAACTGGGAATAGTCAGGGCTTCAGACTTCATCTTGCTTTAAACTGAAATACCATTGGGTGGGCCAATACATACCAACTAAACTGTGATGTTATATTTTGATTTAATTTTGTAGTCTATAATGAGCATGATGAACCGTATATATGAATACAAATGAATGTTTTATTTCTTAACTATAATAGGAAATTCTTTCTTACAAAAGGTAAAAGGGCGTTCTGACAAGCATGTTTTTAATTAAGACTATTGGTTTCTTGTGTGATATTCATAGAATTTTTAAACTTGTTATTTATTAACAGTTTAAAAAAAGTATTTAAGTCAAACGTGCATAGCTTTAACTTATATATATACCCATATATATATACTGTTTTTGTTGAGATGCCTACAAACTAATGTTTCATGTGGTTACTCCACTACATTCACACACCAAAGACCAGTCTCTGCTCCAAATTACAACACAGATATTTTTACAGATAATAAGAACATACTGTCGTTTGAATAACTATGTTATTTGGGTTTTATTTGGCTTCTATTATTTTTAGGCTCAAATAGCTAATATAAGACAAGATGTAAAATGGCACTGATGCTGCAAGTACTGGTGTGAATGGGGTGTCTTGCAGAGCTCGAGCCTTGATCAGCAGAATTACAGAATAGCAGAATCATTACGGTTGGAAAAGACCTCCAAGATCATTGAGTCAACCTCTGATTGAACACCTCCATGCCAACTAAACCACACCAGTAAGTGCCATGTCCAGTCATTTCTTGAACAGCTCCAGGGATGGTGACTCCATCACTTTCCTGGGCAGTCCATTGCAATGCTTGAAAACCCTTTCCATGAAGAAATTCTTCCTAATGTCTCACCTGAACCTCCTTTGGTGCAGCCTGAAGCTCTGCTCTCTTGTCACTAGTTGACTGGGAGAAGAGACCGATGCCAACCTTGCCTCCTTTGCTCCAGCTTAAACAACTTCAACTCCCTCAGATGCTCTTCATATGACTTACTCTCTAGACCCTTCATGAGTCTCGTTGCCCTTCTCTGGACATGCTCCAGCACCTCAGTGTCTTTCTTTGCTCCAAGAATGCACAGATTCCTCTTCTAACTTCAGGAGAGAAGATGGTTGTTCTTCCTGCAGAACTGACACAGCTCCAATAGAGAAATGTAATATAATACGTCCAGACCAAAGCTGTTTATTGACCAGTACTGAAGCATCATATCATGTGTGGGATAACTGATGGTTCTTTTCACAGCCATAAAGGAGCAGCAAAGGAGAAAATGCACTACCACGTCTGTGGCAAGAACTTTGACTAAACACAAAAAAAGATTCTCCAAACTGAAGTTGCTTTTTCATATCACTGCACCTGAGAAATTCCTCTGTCATTTTTCACCAATGCTGCATCAACCATATTCTCCTTCTTAAGAAGCTTGTGGTGCTAATAAACTAATATTTTATTTCTCTGCTATTTTTTCTTATTGTCTAAAAGTTTCTGATCCATGCAGATAGTTACCTGCAAGTAGCAGAAGGTTAGCCAGAGTGACTTGTTCATTTGTCTTATAATGCAGATAAGTTAAGGTAAAGCAATCTATTATGCACAAACAATTCAAAATATTTCTAAGTTGCCCTTGGCAAGCAGGTGCAAGCAGGTGTGTACTTATCCCAAAGATAGCTTATACGTATGTAGTCCTTTGACTACGTCAATCACGCCCAAAAAGCTTGAGAGACAACCAAAACTCAAACTCCCCTTTTTGCACGATTCCAGGGTTTTGCACTTACAAAGCCAAATTTGAATTGCAGGTCTGTAGTACAAAAACGATCTTTATTACTCTTCTTGCTGTTGGACTGTGTGTTTTGTATCTGACTGTGTTATTACAGCATGTTTAGAGATCCTCAACCTAGCAACATTTAGCTCAACCTGTGTAGCTCTCGAGGCATTAGTTTAGTAAATTATTTATGAGATTACACGGCAGGTTACTCCTCAAACTTGTAATTAGTCTGTTGAGAAGGTCTTCCAAGCTTTTTTTATTGTTTCTTTTCTTCTATTTTTTCAGGTTAGCCTTGAAGTATCTTTTAAAATTCTTCTTAAAATTCTAGTTCTTCACCAGCTTCACCATAACTTGATGATGACCATTCATATATATTTTCAGGAAAAAAAAATACTTATCATAAGTTAAACGGTACTAATTCTTACAGCTTTCATTTTTGGCTGAAAACAGATAAGGAAGCAATTGTAAATGCTCTGTTTGGTCATTTTATGATTGTCTACTTATATCGGGGAATGTGGATGTTTTCTCTTCTGGTCTGTGTTTGGCCCAGTCACCTGTGAAAGTTTGTTCTGTTTCCTGCCAAGTACTGGGAAAACAAGGCCTGATAAATAAAAACTTTGTCCTTGAAGACAGTACTTTGTATAAACTGAAATTAATTGGCATTTTCCTATTGGCTGATGGCCCTCCAAGGGCATTTGAAGGAGAAAGTGAAGAGGAGGGAGATGAAGTAAGCCCCCAGACTCATTTAGGGAAGACCCCTCCAGGTGTATCACACAGGCGCGGGGGAATTCCAATGTCCACACATGTGTGCAGAAGGGACAGAAGGCCTCTGGCTGGGCGGTGCTGGCCACACCTGCCCAGGTAGATGTAATCAGCTAAATTATATAAAAGGCAGACAGCACCTGTGGGAGTGCTCCTGGCAAGCTTCACATGGAGGACAACGTTGCCTCAGCGGGGACGCCCGTTATCTCGTGAGCCTGCTGACACCCCAAGGCTGCAGTTCCTGCCATGGGGAAATTCTGGTCATTCTGGGGTCGGTAAGACAACCTCATAAGTAACACCTGCGTGAGTGGAAGGTTTTACTGAGGGCTTATTTCCTTTCCTCTTTCATGTCTCTCGGTTTCTCGGTTTGTTGGCCACTTCCTAGTAATAAATATTGGGTTTTCTGAGCTTTCAGCAGTGTTTTGTTTTCCATTTCGGCATCCCTCCAAACCCTCCCTGGAACACTACTACAGAGAGATAGCTAGATAGCTGAAATAACTGCCCAAAGAGTCTGCGATATCAGTCATATACAATAAAAAAAAAAAGCAAGGGGTAGGCTGTAACGGTATTGCATGAGTCATTTGTCTTAACTTTGATAAGTATTAAGCTTCAGTCCTTCATATCAAGTTCTGGCCAGGAGTACTTGTCCTGTAATTGTTGGTTTGTTGTGACAACTTGAGAGTTACCATGACCATGTTGTACAAATTTTGCTTGCAATTCCTCTAAGTACACATTCACAACTCCTTGAAATTCCATATAGCTTGAAGTGATATTTCATTACATATCTATCTTGTGGGTGAAGTTCTTTCTGAAGGCTGAAATATGGTATTAGAATAGCAACCGTGCATCTGGAATTCCTGAATCACAGATATGTAATTTCTGTTAAATCAGACACTGCAAGCAAACAGTTTCAAATTTTTCTCCTGTAATTGCATATTTATAACCCATGAAACAACTTCCATATAATCATCTAGATAAGCATCTAAAAAAGAGTAGATGAGATAAGATATCAGCTGCTGTGGTTTTGATTTGACTAAACTGTGTCATATAAAAATGAAAGTAATCTTGTGAGCTGTCTGCAGACAGTTCCTGCTCCTCTGAGGTTTACAGAACTGCCAGGAGGTGTGATCTGTAAGCAGTCGCAGTGCAATGCCTCAGGGGGAGGTTCCCTACTCTTCTGTTGTGCATGCACAAAGAAATGTTCTCTTTCCAACATTTTTTATGGCATCTTGTAAACTGTTCATGTTTCAAAGACAATGGTCTTCTCATTGAAATTGTCCCCATGGATTTGGGAAAGGGTGGCTCCACAGGAGTAGTACGAAAAAATGATGGCCAGCATGGTTGAGGCAAGTGCCACCTGGAGGTGGTTTGGAAGGTGACTGCATGGTAAGCTCTCTATGCAGGGGATATCACTGCTCACCTGTTGGAAGGGCCAAGTGGACCTCAGGTTAGCTGCAACCAGGTTTATTACATCAGCTGCAATGCCATAAAAAAGACCTAAGTTTTTATCTGGCTGCTGGAGGGCTAGTAGGGAGAAAAGGAAATAACCCTACATTTAGGGTATTTGGCCATTCCTGGTCAGACTAAAGTAGTGACAATTGTGGTGAACCCTAAAGCAAACAGAATAACTTCCGTGTATTCACAGTCAAATCTTTCATTGTTTGAAAATTTGCTATGGTGAGATATATCTCAGGTAAATTTCAGATTTTACAGTGCACTGTTATTAATAGTTCCGCATGTTAGGAATAAATGTGCATAATTTAGGTGTACATAAATAATGTACATCTTGATTTGAGACCTGAAAAATATGGTTGTGATTTTTATTTTTTTTTTTCTGGGAAGAGTGAGCTCTTCTACATATTCTATGACCTTTTCCAATCCCAAAGAAGAGATGGCATGCTCAAGAAAAGACTACTCTATTCAACTGATTTAGTGTTTACCAAAATTTAACTTTCACCTTCCTGTATTGACATGTTCAAGTATAGCCTGTAGGGTTTGGTTTTTTCATCAGCTTCAGGAGACTTTCCAAACACAGTAACATCATTTAGAAAATACTAGATTCTGAGCTTGTTATTAAGAATTATTAACATATTTGAAAAGCTCTGGATGTTGATTCAGGTCCATATGGCGTATGATTAAAAGAGAACAGTTCCATTAAGTGTAATAAATGCTATGAAGCTCAAACTGTCTGGGTACTTGGCAATAGACATTCTTTAAATCAAGAGTACAAAACACACTCTACAGCTATGACAGCAGTATCTGTAAATGGTTAACTGTCAATCCAAATGGCTTTAGTTTCCCTAAGTCCACACAAAACCAAACACTCTGGTTTGCTTTCTGTCACCACTGTGCTGACAATAATTTAGAAAATGCAATTTCTCCATTAGTATCATTCTGTGATATTTTTTTAATTATCTTGTTACTCAGCGTCTCTTGTTCAATTGTAGTGAATATAATTTCCATTGTAGAAGTGGCACATTAGATTGAATTGCTATGCTGTGAATAAATCATTCTGTACACATATGGCATTTCCATGTACCAGCTGATACTTCTTCTTTTGTAAGAGCTGAAACTGGAATTTGCATTGCAGAAGTGTTTCATAGTATTGAAGCAATGCATATTTATAGGTATACATATATACTTGCCTAAGTAGTCGAGTTCACAGATTTCTGTGAAAAGGAGCCTTAACATACACAAAAATAAAAAGCAACAGTACTTCTCAAAGGTATTTCTTCTATGCATGAAACAAGAAGAACAGTGTTCTTCAGGTAGCTCACTAGATATGTCAAGCCTCAAACTTCTATAACATTTCAGGTAAATGTATTCACTGGGTACCACAGCTCAGAAACCAACCTCCAATGTTATTTTAGTATCATATGACCATTCTACTGACACAAGTAACTGGACACAAATGCATCCATAATAAATAACTGCTTCCATCTGTGGTCAAAAAGTAACATCTGGCACTGTAATGTCACATAAGTATTGGTTAGGTAAAAATTCATTATATATTTTAATGTAACATCTTTCTGCAGTATTTGCAGGTTATCCAATCTGGTTTACAATGTGCTGTAAATATTTACACACACACACACATATACATTTATATGTGCTACATATACTGAGCTTTTAGCCATAGTCCAATGGCTGCAGTTCGAGGGCAGTTCACGATATCTCAGTTTTCGTATTGCCCATTCAGTCAAAGAAGCAACAGTCATGATCTCCTGTAGCATCCAACTCATGCAGTAAATACTATCTATAATCAAAAGGAAGTGCTTTCTTCCATAAGATTAACTTGACCTTTTTCTGCTGTGCTTCTAGACTTACACATGATTTTAAATTCCCTTAAAGCAGAACTGTACTGTTCTGTTGAGGCACTTGCTTTCTGTGTATGCTGGCAAACTGTATTGGATTCAGTTATAAGATTTATTGCAGAAAAAAATAAATTTCATTTCAATTGTAAAGATTCCTTCCCTCCCTCCCCCATAATGAAAGCATAAAAATACACCCCAGCTCTCTGCTCTGACACAGCAAACAGCACAAGTGGTTTCTCTTCTCCAGCAAAGGCAGCACCACTGCCAGTATACAATTCCCAACCATTTTCATGTGAACAACAGAAGCAATTTCACGTTCAGGTTGGATGGGGCTCTGAGCAACCTGGTCTAGTGGGAAGTGTCCCTGCCCATGGCAGGGGAGGTTAGAGTTAGCTCATCTTTAAGGGTTCTTCCAACCCAAACAATTCTACAACTCTATGAACTTACGAGCATGCGGACTGGGTAGGAACGATGTAAATAAAATAAATGACAGCACAACACTGGTCTTATTTATTCACCAGATGAATTGGAAGGATGTAATACTAAAAAGATTATTCCAATTGTCCATAGAAATACCAAATGAAAGCCTAATCTGCAACAAGCAATAGTACAAACCAACTGAACGAAACAAAAAATCCACAAAGTCAGATTAGCTTTAGGAGCCCACTGAACTTTTCTTTCCCGACAAATGTTCTCCCCTGTCCAACACCAAACCTGCAACACCAGAGGTCTCATGCATAATAGAAGTTCATGTTATGTACGTGAAGCAGCTACCCGTGAATAGATGGGAACTAATGCAGAATATTTATTTAAGACTTATAATAGCCAGTTATGATGGGAGTGACTGATAAACCTCCTTGAGCTTTTTTATTTTGTTGTCGCTTCAATACTTAAAGCAGTGGAAGCATTTCAAAGGCAGTTTTAATGAGGTACTTAATTATTACAGACTTAAGATTTTAGCATGGGGGATGAGATGTGAATAAAACCTGTATGGTTTGGAATAAAAAGTTACTAAAGGTGAGGAAATGCAAAGGGGAAAAAATGGAAGTAGGAAAGATACATAAAAGGCTGAAAATAAAGTCAAAGAAACAAAACATAGGCAAAGAAGAGATACTAATAGCAAGCATTTCGTTTCTAAATGTTACTAAGGTGACAAAGAAGGCATTCAGTAAATAAGAAAGGAATATGTAGCTGTTTCAACAACTGGATGATTGTAAAATTTTTACACAACTTCACTGTTGAACCTGAAGCATTGCAGTTGCAACAACGTTTTTCTCAAGAACATTTCAGAGGCATACTCAAATCCTCTGATCAGTACTATAGAGCCTGGAATCAAAACAAAATTTAGAAGCAGCTGTTTTATTGGAATTTGGTTTTGCTAATATTTTTGTTTAAGTGGGAGCGAATTTTGAAATCTGGAAAGGTGTTACGGCCATGAACTGTCTTCCATGCATCATTTCCCCTTAAAACATAAGGATGAGGAGGAAGAGCAAAACCACTACAGACCATATGACTGCTCTTTTACAGTGTTTGGGTAATGCTATCAGATTGCCTCTTCTGCTTCTTCAGGGGCTGAAGGTTCTCAGGGCTGCCCCGGTCCTTTTCTTGATAGAACAGGTTGAGCATTGTCATAGCTGAGCATGAGTCTACCCCCCCAACCCCCCACCAGACTGCGTATTTGTGGAAAAATAAGGTTTAATGTTACCAAAGGAAGGCGGCAAAGCTGAACACGAGTGCTGCTGAGAAATGGACTACGGAGGGATCAGGCACTGAATAGATGGCAACACAAATCCTGAAAAATTTCTAACTCGTTTCAGTCCAAACAACAAAATACCAAATGTATTTCAATAATATTCCAAATGCACTTTAATATCTGGATGAGGGGAGTAAACGGGGGGAAAAAACCCTCATCACAATATCCTGCAAATCAGGAAGGTGTGCCAAGTCCCTTTGCTTCGCATTTCGTGGGCATCTTAATCCTGGGTCATCCAATTAAAGAAAACCTCCTTCGGCGGTTTTACGAGCGCAGCACATCAACTCCCTTTGTTTACACACTGGAACAAGATGTTCTTTCCTGTTCCGACAAGAGAAGGAGCTGAGGCGCTAACGCGGGATCGCTGCGAGCTGGCAGGGGCTGCCTTTGGTTCGACACGTTTCGGCACCCCGTCCAGACGGAGCGACGAGGGCACCAGCGGGCACCGCCGCGGCTGGGGGCTGCCCCACCCCTAAGTAAGCGCCAGCGAGTAGGGCGCGCTCCGGGGGAAGGCCGGGCGCTACTTCGGGTAGGATGTACGGACGGCAGTGTGGCCGGAGCCGGGGGTAGGGCGGTGAAGGGGCCGAGGA